>PJEM01016342.1:0-26137 GCA_004023845.1 Helogale parvula | reverse complement strand
AGGTCTATGCAAAAAAGTAGCTACTTTTTATATAGGAAATGGATGATTAAGTCTTTGGTGTTGTAAAAGCAACTTCATTTAAACATAACCACCCCCACCACCAAAAAAAGAAGAGGAAAAAAAAAAGTAAATAATAAGGGGAAAACCCAAGAAACACTTCCTAGGGGGGAAAAACCAGCATGTAATTTCTGTCCTTGATTGAATGTATTAAATAAGCAAACACCCCCAACAAGCAAAACAAGTACTACAATGTAAAAATATTAAAAAAAAGAAAACCCTCTCAGTTGCATAAATGAAAGATTGCACACATAGAACTCATATTTTTCAAGCTTCAATAGTAAATATTCTGCTACTATGTATTAAATACTGCATGGTTTGCCCAAGCTAAGATGAAACCACATCATGAATCAATAAGCATTTTGCATTTTCTTTCATTATCTACTCAAAGTCATGCCTACTGCACCTCTAAACATTTCATTAAATCCAATTATACAGCAAACATTCCCAAAATAAACTTAGATTGTATTGCAGTTTCACTTAACAGTATATAAAATGCTGTGTTGTGACAAGTATCAACTATCCATTAGATACTGAATCAATTTTTCTTAAGCGCTACTAACTGCTTGCTTTTCTTGAAGCTAGATCATTCTGAAAATTTCCTGTTAGACCTATGAGTGCAAACATATGGTATCTGTCTTTCTCTGCCTGACTTATTTCACTTAGCATGACACCCTCAAGGTCCATCCACTTTCCTACCAATGGCCATATTTCATTCTTTCTCATTGCCATGTAGTACTCCATCGTGAATATATACCACATCTTCTTGATCCACTCATCAGGTGATGGACATTTAGGCTCTTTCCATGATTTGGCTATTGTTGACAGTGCTGCTATGAACATTGGGGTACATGTGCTCCTATGAATCAGCACTTCTGTATCTCTTGGGTAAATCCCTAGCAGGGCTATTGCTGGGTCATAAGGGAGTTCTATGGATAGGTTTTTGAGGAACCTCCACACTGTTTTCCAGAGCGGCTGCACCAGTTTACATTCCCACCAACAGTGTAGGAGGGTGCCCGTCTCTCCACACCCTCGCCAGCATCCATAGTCTCTTGATTTGTACATTTTAGCCACTCTGACTGGTGTGAGGTGGTATCTCAGTGTGGTTTTGATTTGTGTTTCCCTGATGATGAGTGATGTTGAGCATCGTTTCATGTGCTTGTAGGCCATCTGGATGTCCTCTTTGGAGAAGTGTCTGTTCAGGTCTTCTGCCCATTTCTTCACTGGGTTATTTGTTTTGTGGGTGTGAAGTTTGGTGAGTTCCTTGTATATTTTAGATACTAGCCCTTTATCTGATGTGTCATTTGCAACTATCTTTTCCCATTCTATTGGTTGCCTATTAGTTTTCTTGATTGTTTCCTTTGCCTTGCAGAAGCTTTTTATCTTGATGAAGTCCCAAGAGTTCAGTTTTGCTTTCATTTCCCTTGCCTTTGGGGATGTGTCAAGTAGGAGATTGCTGCGGTGGAGGTCTAGGAGGTTTTTTCCTACTTTTTATAAGTCTTTTAAAGTAAATCTCTAGGAAAGTGGACGTCAGGGGCCCACAGCCAGGAGATATTGCCTATAGCTTAGTCAAGTTGAGGGCAATGTTAAGACCATCTTGATCACCACTCTCACTTTTCTGCTCACCATTCCCTTTCTACTCTTATCTGTCCTTGTAGGGTTTATGACTTCCAAAACAATCATTTTACTTTTAGTAGGATTTTAGGAGAGAGTGAAATTAGATACATGACTTTAATATAACATCTTTAACTAGAAGCATGAGAATTCTTTAAGAAATATATGTCATATGCCACTAAACTCTTTGTAGTAGCTTCCAGATTTCTTTACAGGAGGAATTTCGGAACCGGAGTTTTGCTGCAAGTGAGAAAGCTATTTATTTACATATAAAGTACATTTTTTGCATCGAGTATGATTATAAATCAATACAAATAGCATAACTCCTTAATGCTACCATTTAACAGAGACAAAGTTAAGCTTCCAAAAATTTTAATGAAGTCAGTACTATACTAATTTAGTGTATAATGAGAGATTCAGACAGGAAATTGGGTAATTATGAATGTTACCTCTAACAAGGCTCTAGGGAGCTTTGTCCCATGACTCCTTGTCTGCAGATGCCCAAAGTAGAACCCTCTTCAGCTTCCCCCTGGTATCAGCCTGATGTGCCAGCTCCTTGTTTCTGAGCTTCTTGGTTCAGGTTTCAAAATACAAATATAAAATACTGGATTGAATGGAATCAGAGTACCACACATCCCAGAGCATCTTAAGAATTCAGTAAAGACCCTCTTTTTTGTTCCAGCTGATGAATGTAACTAAGGTAATTTTGGCTTTCCCTTCAGATCTATCCTTGGCTTGGTTTTGCAATCCTTTCTTGATCTCTTAGGCTCCTCATTTGGAATCCTTCTCTCTCTTGCTCTCACTCTTGCTCTTGCTCTCCCTTTTCCCCTCTAAACTTATTTTTAATCTCAGTTTAACAAGCTCTTTTTTTTGGCTTCTGTATTTATTATTCTTGACCCTAAATTCTGATTGCAGCGAATCCCATCAAAATTGTTGTCAAGAAGAATCTGAGCTCTTCCCACCTTCCTCCCAAATTAAGGACATTTGCAATGCCTTCTTCTCAGTAATGAGGGTAGCAGTAAGAAGAGAAACTTGAGACAAACAGTTGCAGGATAGCAGTTACTGCCTTTGGAGTATTCTCTCCACCATGTCCAAGCCAGCTCTTACATGTTTGCAGACACAGTAGATGAGGAAGCAGTGGGGGTAAGTAAAGGATCTTACTACCCTGGGATGACAGAGACAGAGGTTGCCCCAAGGTTCAGGAAGCAACTCATTGTTGTCTCTATGATCTACAAAGTTTTCTGAGACTTTAGACAGGATTAAAGATGGGAAACCCTTTTAGGGAAAGGAAGAACCAAAGGATAGAACAAGAGATATTAGCACAAGGCCCTTGAGTAGAGGTTTGGACCCTTTTAGAGGGTTTCTGATGTTAACTGGTTGGTAGTATAGAATGAGGACCTCTACAGGAATAGTCTGATCAAGGGATTGTATGCCAACAGAGATAATGAAACAGATACAGCTCTTCCCTAAAATAAATTGCCATCTCTTTGCAATCTCCAATGAGAATGAATGGACTCCCTCACTAAAGGTAGGATCTGGATATCAGGACCAGCATGTGTGCTGGTCTGCATCACCCTCCTCTTGAGAAGACACATGGTCAATTGAGTCTTAAGAGAGTCTCTTGCCTCCAGGACATGGTTATTAGAATGTGTCCAGTTACAGAGCCTAACCTTTGTGAGGCGTCACATTCCCCATTGGGAGAAAGAATAGGGGAGAAAATAGCACGTGGCATTCTGACCTCTCAGAGTAAGTTATATAGTTCTGAGATGTGTTCCCCAATTAGTGTAGGGTTCAGGGGTACATAAATATGTGATGGTTCTCAGTTATTACTCTTGCTAAAGTTTGAAGTATTAACTTCAAAATATAAACAATGTTTCAATATATCGTGTATTGGTTTGGAGTTTGTAATGGGTTTTTCTTTAGGTGTGGACTCTGAATAGAGATGGGAAATAGGAACATATTTAGATCTTTAAGATACAGATAAGAAGATATTATGAAAAATGGAAAGGTAACTGACTAAACTGAAACAGCACTAGTCTGAGAGCCTGGATACACTGGTTCTTATACTATGTCCCTCTAAGGAGCAGTGTTAACTTTTACAGTCACTTCACTTTTCCAAAACTTTGCTTAATCATCTGTGAATAGTTGGAACAGTCGAACTAAATGAAGTTTTCTTGATCCCTATTGAGCATCAAAATACCTGGGAAGGGTTTAGTTTTAGTTTTTTAAGTACAGGTACCCAGACCATATCATAGAGAATTTAACTCAGTAGGGCTGAGGATTCTGTACTTTTAGCCCACATCTTACAGACCAGTGTTTGGGGACCTCTGGACCAGATGATTCTGTAGGTTCTATCTCATTCCTAAACTTCATTGCTCTTTCTATAAAAGACAAGAATTCAAGATAGAAAGGGCAAGTGAGGCTAAACCTATGAAACTAAAAATTTTGAGAGATTAAATGCTTGATCATAGAAAATCACTTTCTATCTGTATTGACTGATGATGCTGTCTCTGGTGTCCAAAGCTATCAGTTGGAATTCTGTCTCTAGTATTTGTAAGCTGTGAGTCCCTATGTATGTTCCTCAATTTTCTTCTCTATAAAATCATAAGAACAGTAATCTCTGCTTCCTAGTACTGTTTAAGGATTAAAGGAGATGATCTGTATGAAGTGCCTAGTACGGTGGATGATAAGTATAATAAATGGCTGGTAAATGGCAGCTATGGGAGGATAATGATGATGCCAGTGACCAAAAACTCAAACCCAAGAGGGAAAAAATACAGAACTCCATATTTCCTATTTAAGTAGAAAAGATACGGAAATAAAGGAACATGAGTTCTTTATATGACCTTTCCTCTAAAATGAGATATTGTGTGAGTTAAAAAGTTGTATGAATTTGGGGGCTACCAAGAGAATGTAAGATTCAATTCATCTCAGTCTACTCATGTACTGTGCAAAGCAACGGTGAAGCTGATATGGGAGGGGAGACCTAGTCCAAGGCTTGGTAATGCCAGGGCTGAACAATACCTAGAGCCTCCTTGGAAGAATACTTTCTGTATAAAAGATTTACCAGAGGGAAAGAGAAAAGAAATGAAGAATCTATGAGATTCCTAAGAAAGAGGAAAAAGAAGGAAGTAGGGTCAGATTAGAGATGAAGTCAGATTAGGGAAGATAATGTATAAAAAGAGAGATTTGGAAGTGAGAAGATTTTAGAGTCATCACATGTAGAGTTGTAGGAGAAATCTATCATCTAACTGTCCTCCCTAGCTTCCAGATGCTGTAGAGTCATGAAAAACCAATCCAGCATCTCTGAATTTATTCTCCGAGGAATATCTGAGTCACCAGAGCAACAGCAGTTACTCTTTGGAATTTTCCTGTGTATGTATCTTGTCACCTTAACTGGGAACATACTCATCATCCTGGCCATCAGATCAGACCCACGCCTCCACACCCCCATGTACTTCTTTCTGGCCAACCTGTCTTTTGTTGACATAGGTTTAACATCTTCCACAGTTACCAAGATGCTGGTAAATGTGCAGACTCAGCATCACACCATCTCCTATGCTGGATGCCTCACACAAATGTATTTCTTTCTGATGTTTGGTGATCTGGACAGCTTCTTCCTGGCTGTAATGGCATATGACCGCTATGTGGCCATTTGTCGCCCTCTCTACTACTCCACAGTCATGAGCCCCCAAGTCTGTGCCTTGTTGCTTGCGTTGTGCTGGGTTCTCACCCACGCTGTTGCCCTGACCCACACCCTTCTCATGGCTCGGCTGTCCTTCTGTGTCACCGGGGAAATAGCTCACTTCTTCTGTGACATAACTCCTGTCCTGAAGTTGTCATGTTCTGACACTCACATCAACAAGTTGATGGTTTTTGCCTTAGGAGGCACAGTACTGATTGTCCCTTTTATCTGCATTGTCATCTCCTACATCCACATTGTATTGGCCATCCTGAGGGTCCGAACTCCTGGTGCAGGAGGCAAGGCCTTTTCCACCTGTAGTTCCCATCTCTGCGTCGTCTGTGTGTTCTATGGGACACTCTTCAGTGCCTATTTGTGCCCTGCCTCTGTTGCCTCTGAAGAGAAAGACATTGCAGCAGCTGCAGTGTACACCGTGGTGACTCCCATGTTGAACCCCTTTATCTATAGCTTGAGGAACAAGGACATGAAGGGGGCCCTTAAGAGGCTCCTCAGTCACAGGAGAATTTTATCCTCTTAGATGTCATGATAACAACTTTTAATAATAAGCCATAAATTTGGAGCCACACAAACTTGGCTTCAGTTTTGGGTCTGCCACATATTAGCCACAAGACTGCAGTCCCTTACCTATCCGCTCCGATTTTAGTCTTCTCATCTATAAAATGGAGATAGTTACCTCTATCCAATAAGGTGACTGGAGGATTAGATGAACTGAGATAAACTATGAAGTGCATTTCATATAATGACAAATAATAGTAGGTTTTCAATAAATTAAAGCTATTATTATTACTGCTGTCGCTCTTCACTCCCACCCCCACTCAAAAAGTAAAAAAAAAAATATTTTCTTTGAGATTCACTCATTCAACAAATATCTACCAGGAATCTGCTAGGACCTGGGAGTGAAGTGCTAGGGATAAGTGCATGGGATAAGACCGAGTCCTTGCTTTCATAAAAGTTTCATTTCCAAATTATTAATTTGCCAATCATAAAAAACTTGGGGCCTGTCTTGTTTGTAGCACTAAATGGAAAGAAAGACAAAATAAATAAGGGACAGAGGTTACATTCCAGGAGGTGCAGACTAGATAAAAGAATGCCCATCAGAAAATTGAAGTTCAGAGTTGAGATTTCTGGGCTGGTTGCCCCACGTCCCATGTCTGCCAAGATTTTACCAGAAAGGATGAGTTCTTTGGGCTGTCTCTCCCCCTTGCTGGTCAGAAATGCTCAACGCCAGCACCGTTTTAGTGACTGGTGGGTGGAAGCACTGTAACCATCTTTCTTTATTTGCTTCCAGGTTTGCCTTTAGATCTGAAAGAGGCACCTACCATGAAACTTAGTTGCAGAGTTGGAAAAAGTTCATAAGCATATGTTTTCTTCTGCCTCTATGAATCCTAGAAATATTTAAAATATTTCCTTTTTTAAGAGAGAGAGTCCAAGCAGAGGAGGGGTGGGGGAGAGAGAGAGAGGAAGGGAGACAGAAAGAGAGAGAAGAAAGAGGAGGAGGAAGAGGAGGAGGAGGAGGTGAAGGAGGAGAAGAGCCATATAATTTACATTCCTTACATCTCTCTGGTGTGACCAAGTATCGACTACCTAAATCCTTCTCCCCATTGCAGTTTGTTTCTCAGAATCAACCTATCTTTAAATGTTTCATGATTCCTCTATTTCTTTCAACAATAATTTTTGAGCATCTTCCACACAATCAAACCGTCCTGGACTTCCACAGTTGGTGAGCACAAATGTGAATCATGTCAAGCCACATGCCACATCTTAGTACTTGAGAATTCCATTTGTTTAATGACCTGAATCAGACTTCTGTTTTTCTCTCTGGATCTCAATTCCAGATATTCTCTGTAGGAGTCCTTGGTAGGGCCGGAGTGGGGGTGGGGGGTATTCTCATATAGTCTGGGCTGGAGCTGGTGGCCACCCTGCGGTCCTTCTCTTCTGATTTCTTCAGTCTGTACATCTTCTTTTATTCTATTGACATCTAATGTTCTAGACTGTGGGCCACTGAAGGCCTAGCTTTCTTCTATCCTTTGAACTGGTGAGAAAAATACCTTCTACTTCTCATGATCAGTTCTTTCAGGCGAGGGTCCCTTGGAAGAGTTCTAAGGCCTGATGACATTGCCCCTGGACGTGAGGAAGGCTGGGGTATAAGATTACTGGATACAGCCCCACACTATCCCTGCCATGAGTGTCCTGTTGATGTCCTAAACCTGCTGCTCAAACTGGCCTAATTAGTTCCACCTTCTGGTTTTTCTAGATTTTGACTTCTCTAGATGGACTTCTAGTTTCTTTCTCCATTCTGAGCCTCAGGGAATCTTAATCCAGTGGCTGTGCAGACATGTTTGAATCCTGTTTGAGGCTTTTTCACAGGCCCCAAGCACACTAGGAGATGAGACTACATGTCTCTGTTGGTTTCCCCAATATCATTTGTGGCAGTTAGCAATTAGGTAGCACAGAGTATACAAATATCCACCAGGGGACTCTGTTACCTATCATTGTTCAGTAGTCAAACATTTAGATCTTACTCAGCCAAAAATAGTCACCACTGTATTCAAAGTTCCAAATTTATTCTTCTCTTGATACATCCTAATATACCCACCCCAATCCCTATGTTCACACTTCTATTCCTTTAAGGTCACCCATTTTAAGTAGAGTTAATATGATGTTGACAATAAAATAATTCATATTGAAGTACAAATTATTTATAAATCTTTGCATGTAGGTAGTGTCATGTGAGTAGGATGTATTTTTAATTGGAATTGAGTTGGGGGTGATAACGAAGAGCTTTCAGATGTGCCTATTTATGGTATTTGCCTTCATTTTGCTTGGAAACTTTAAAATTTTTATTTTTATTTCTTTTAAGTTAAAAAAATTTTAATGTTTTATTTATTTTTGAGACACAGAGAGACAGAGTATGAGAGGGGGAGGGGCAGAGAGGGGGAGACACAGAATCTGAAGCAGGATCCAGGCTCTGAGCTGTCAGCACAGAGCCCAACATGGGACTCAAACCCATGAACATGAGATCATGACCTGAGCCGAAGTCGGAGGACCAACCGACTGAGCCACCCAGGCACCCCTAAATTTTTTTTTAATGTTTATTCATTTTCTGAGAGAGAGAGAGAGAGAGAGAGAGACAAAGCATGAGTGGGGGAGGGGCAGAGAGGAAGACACAGAATCCAAAGCAGGCTCCAGGCTGAGAGCTATCAGCACAGAGCTGGATGTGGGGCTCAAACTCAAAACCTCTAGATTATGACTTGAGGCAAAGTCAGACTTAACTGACTGAGCCACCCAGACACCCCTGGAAACTTTTTTTTTAAAAAGCAGGTGGTAGGGCATCTCAGTTAAGTGTTCGACTTCTGCTCAGGTCAAGATCTCAAGGTTCATGAATTTGAACCCTGTGTTGGACTGTGTGCTGACAGCTCAGAGCCTAGAGCCTGCTTTGGATTCTGTGTCTCCTTCTCTCTCTCTCTGCCCTTCCCCTGATCACATTGTCTCTCTCTGTCTCTCAAAAATTAATAAAATGTTAAAAAAATTTTTAATTAAAAAACCAAAAATAAATAAATATTTTTAAAATTTTAAAATAAGTAAATAATAGGTGGTTAGAAACTTGTTTCCTCCAATCAACAAAAGGCAACTGATGGAATGGGAAAAGATACTTGTAAATGACATATCAAATAAAGGGTTAGTATCCAAAATCTGTAAAGAATTTACCAAACTCAACACCTGAGAAACAAATAATCTGGTGAAGAAATGGGCAGAAGACATAAATAGACACTTTTCCAAAAAAGACTTCCAGATGGCCCACAGACACATGAAACGATGCTCAACATCACTCATCATCAGGGAAATACAAATTAAAACCACACTGAGATACCACCTCACACCAGTCAGAGTGGCTAAAATTAGCAACGCAAGAAACAATAGATACTGGAGAGGATGTGGAGAAAAGGCAACCCTCTTGCAATGTTGGTGGAAATGCAAACTGGTATTGCTGCTCTGGAAAACAGTGTGGAGGCTCTCCAAAAAATTAAAAATAGAAGTATCCTAAGACCTAGCAATAACACTACCAGGAATTTATCTAAAGAATACAGGAGTGCTGATTCATAGGGACACATGTACCCCAATGCTTATAGCTGTGCTGACAACAATAGCCAAATTATGGAAAGGGCCTAAATGCTCATCAACTAATGAATGGATAAAGAAGATGTGGTTTATATATACAATGGAATACTACTTGACAATGAGAAAGAATGAAATCCTGCCATTTACAGCAATGTGGATGGAACTGGAGGGTATTAGGCTAAGTGAAATAAGTCAGAGAAAGACAGATATCATATGTTTTCACTCATATGTGGAACTTGAGAAACTTAACCATGGGGGAAGGGAAGAGGAAAAAGTAGTTACAAACAGAGAGAGAGTGAGGCAAACCATAAGAGACTCTTCAATACAGAAAAGAAACTTAAGGGATGATTGAGGCGGAGGGAAAGGGGGAAATGGGTGATGGGCATTGAGGAGGGCACTTGTTGGGATGAGCACTGGGTGTCATATGTAAGCAATGAATCACGGGAATCTACCCCCAAAACCAAGAGCACACTGTACACACTGTATGTTAGACAACTTGATGATAAATTATATTAAAAAAAAAGAAACTTGTTTCCTCACTTTTTAAAAGACTTTTTAAAATATGTATTTATTTATTTTTAGAGAGAGAGAGAGAGAGAAGCGACTGGGAGAGGGCTAGAGAAAAAGTGAGAAAATTCCAAACAGGCTCCGGGCACTATCAGTGCAGAGCCCAACGCGGGGTTTGATCTCATGGACTGCATAATCAGGACCTGAGCTGAAATCAGGAGTTGGACACTCAACTGACTGAACTACCCAGGTGCCACTCACTTTTAAAAGATTTTAAAACCTGATCAAAATTATTCAAAGTGCCCAGCCTTCCATTATGTTCTTAAATATCAGTTCACAGAACCAGAAATCTAGAACAATCCTATTCTACCACCTACTTCCCATTAATTACCAAGACCACTCTAGTCTACCTTCGAAGATATTCTTTTGCCTGTCCCCATGCCAGTGTCTTCATTCAGGCCTTCATCGTCTGTGACCTGGATATACAATCACCTTCTGATTGAGCTCTCTGCCTCTATGCTTTCTTATTCATTGTAATCTCACCTGGCACATTCGTTACCTGAATAAGTCTTTCTGGGATACAAATATAACCTGCCCCAGGTTTAAACCCTACTGCATCCCATCTCCAGTCAGTGGCACCCAATCACTTGCAAGGCAATGTCTAAAGTCTCCAACAGAACATCCAAACCCCTTCACCATATAGCCCTTAGCTGCCCGTCTAAACTCATCTCTTGCCTCCTCAACTCATACACACATGTGCATTAGCAACACCCACTTTTTTACATTTTCCTGAACTAACCAGGCTCTTTCAATGCCCTTGTTCACTCAATGTTCCCTCTGCCAAAACTACCATTTCTCTCATTAAGCATCATATCCTGAACATCTTTCAACAACCAGCTACAGGACCACCTCCTCTGTAAAGCTTTTGGTGATATCCAGGCAGCGTTAACTATATCATCCCTGTGATACTGCCATTTATTATATTTAGGTCATTGTCTTTAAGCTCATTTTCCTCAACTGAAAAATACAGATAATAAGATACATGCTTCATAGGATTATTATGAGCACTAAAAAAGATAATAGGTAAAGCTTTTAATTGCATCCAACATGGCAATCATGCTCAATAAGCACAATTATTATTAATAGTATTTTATTTAAAGCACTTTTTAATACCCCTGTATATTTTTAGTTCACCTGTCTCTATGCCACTAGAATGTTCCCCTCTTTTGTATGGAGGTTGGGTCTTTATCCACCTGTGTGTGACAAGGTCTAGACATACAGACCTAGAGTAAGTAGTTTGCTAAATAGCTTACAAATGACAGAACCTATATGATAAGAAAGTCTCACTATTTTTCTGGTATTTACTCTAGTTATCCTAATGACAAATAAGTTAAAATTTATCAACTCTGCCCTGATTTCACTTTTAGCTTCTTTGTCAAAGAATAACTTTCCAATATCACTCAATTTCCCCCAACCCAGCAACCACCATTCTATTATCTCCTTCTATGAATAGGACTATTTTAAGTTTCACATAAAAGTGAGATCATTCAGGATTTGCCTTTCTGTGTCTGACTTATTTCACCTGACATATTGTACAAAGTTCAGTTATGCATGATGAGCAAGTTTTTGAGAACCAGTGTGCAGCAAGATGATCACAGATAACAATACTGCATTGTATACTTGACATTTGCTAGGAGAATGTATCTTAAATTTCCTCACCACACACACAAAAATAAAATAAAATGTTAACTGAGTGGAGGTAATAGGTATATCAATTTGCTTCAAGTGGCAATCATTTCACAACATATACATATCAAAACATCAAGGTGTACACTTTAAATACATATAACATTTATATGTCAATTATACCTCAATAAACTATTTTTAGAAAAGAACTAATAAATCCCCAGAAAATAAGAGGAGAAACATACATTCTATTAGCTGTAATATCACAGTCTAATAGACAAGAGCAATAATAATATCAACTAAGAATTCACAACCCATACTAAAGAACGTGTAGGAAAAGAGTGAATAACTGTAACAGAATGTAATTGATGTTGTCAAATACTGAGCACCTATTCCATGCGAGGCTCAAGATTAGGGGTCTAGCATCTAGGGGTACGTGATTACATATGTGTGTTATAAAGATGAACAGATGTCACTGACATAAGGCTATTACCCTGTTGAGGAGTTTCTCCAGGGATCCTTTCATGTCTCTGTTCCTCAGGCTATAAATGAAAGGGTTAAGCAATGGAGTGACCACTGTGTACATCACAGAGGCAATAATGTTCTTGTCACTGGAACTGCTGGATGAAGGGAAAAAATACAACCCAATGATTGTACCATAATACAAAGATACTACAGAGAGGTGGGAGCCACATGTGGACAAGGCTTTGCAGATCCCTCTGGTAGATGGAATCTTCAGTATGGTGGCCCCAATGTGGCCATAAGAGATCAAGATGCAAATTAGTGGGAGAGTAATGACTGCCACACCTACTGTGAAAATGACCAGCTCATTAAGGGCTGTGTCTGAGCAGGAGAGTTTGAGCAGGACACCAAGGTCACAGAAGAAATGGGGGATGGCATTGTCAGCACAAAAGGACAGCTGGGCCAAGAGGAGGGTGTGAGACAGGGCACTGGCACAGGAGAGGACCCAGGATACAGATACTAGTAAGATACACACCCTTTCTCTCATGATGGTGGCATAGCAGAGTGGGTGACAGATGGCCACATACCGATCATATGCCATTGAGGTGAGAAGAAAATTGTCCAGATCAGTAAAAAATATGAAAAAATACATCTGTGTTACACACCCTGGGTAGGAGATGGATTGATCCTGAAAGTGCATGTTTATCAGCATCTTGGGGACGGTGACAGACGAAAAGGAGATGTCCGTGAGGGCCAAGTGGCTGAGGAAGAAGTACATGGGGGTGTGGAGGCGAGAGTCCAGCCTGATGAGCAGGATGATGAGCAGGTTCCCCAGCACCGTGGTCAGGTACATGCCCAGGAACAGGGTGAAGAACAGGCCCTGCTGCTCTGGGCGGATGGGGAGCCCCAGGAGGAGGAACTCGGACACCCTGCTCTGGTTCTCCCTCCTCATGTTCACCTTCTTCTGTTGGGGGTAAAACGACAGTGAAGAAAAGGAGAAATCAACAGATGTTGATTGAACAGCAGGCAGATAAAAATCAGACTCTTTCTACTGGTAAACATGCCAGTGTCTGTTCACATTGCCGTGTCTCAACAAAAATTCTTTAAACTAGACGGTATTTATTATGTGAAATGAGAGATTTGGCAAAAGAGAAGACAGTTTGCTATCGAAGAGAAAGTGGCTCAATTGGTGTTTTCCACCATCCAGGGGGGAAGGCAGCCCAGGCCACAACATATTTTTATAGCTATTTCTAGTCAGTAAAGAGAAAGCCTTGCACTATCTTAGCAGAAACTATTAAGCTAAAATCTCCCTAATTTCTCTTCCATTTCTGTTCTTTTAAAGATAATCGTCTGGTTGAGCTTAACCTTCAAGTTGTAAGGTTTCAAAATCTGATTTCAAAATCCATTAATAAGTAAAATATGAAAAGGAACTTTCAAAAAATTGGGATTCCAACTTCCCAAAGATAAGTGGATTAAAAATAGCCAAAATTTCCATAATGTATTAAGTTCAAAGAGAAAAGAAATATATCTGTTGATTGAACTCAGAAATTCTCAGAGCTCAGACTTGCAAGAGCACAAAAATGTTCTAAAATGGAAAAATATTGCTGACAGTTGTATATATATTGCTAGTAGTTACGTTTATCAGGCTTTTTTAGATCATTTTTCAATTTCTTCATGATTCAATGAGCTTTTATGACATCATGAAAATCCACAAGTCATAATAGAAAGAGCTGTTATCAAGCACCTGGTTGGCTCAGACAGTTGAATGTCCAACTTTGGCTCAGGTCATGATCTCACGGTTGGTCAGTTCAAGTCCCACATCAGGTTCACTGCTGTCAGTCTGCCAGCACAAAGGTTGCTTCAGATCCTTTGTTCCCCTCTCTCTACCCCTCCTCCACTTGCACTCCTCCCCAAATAAATAATTTTTTTTAAAAAAGAGCTGTTATCAAGAGGGGTCAAAGAGGCACCATGATATGCCCTCTGCTCCTTTTTTAGCATCTTCATTTGGGCTCCTGGCATCTTAAACTACAACACTAGCTAAACAGTCTCATAAAAATTCTAGATATGTCCAGGACATTTTGTTTCTTACAAAATCTATTTGTATTCTCCTTCAACCACTGCTATCTACCCACTAAAATATTCTAAAGCCTAAATTACCAAATCCTGCAAGGTAAGTAAGAAAAGATATTTATGATCTCACTGTGTCTTAATTAAAAATTCCTTTAAGCCAAAAATCAATGTCAAATGCCTACATCTGCCTATGATCAGTATGGAAATGTAAGATGTTAGGATTGCATTATAGTAGTTCTTCACTGAAAGAAAAATTCAGAAGACGCAGGCTTAAAATCCCTTCCTTCCTTCAGCTGGTGAGTTGAGCATACTCCTACTACATCTGGGTATATTATCCTCTTTTTTTAAACTTACTGAAAAGCCACCAACACAAGAGAGCTCTAGATGGGCCAGTAGAGAAGAGTTCCTGGCCCAGGTTCCTAATCTGTCTGCTCACTCCAGCATTAGGGGATTTTGGCTATGATATTAAGGATAGAGCCCATGTCTGAACGCAGTATGGTGTATTGGACAAGCAATGCAATTAGAAATAGATTCACATTCTGGCAATACTATTTCATGTTTGTGGGTTCTCAGGTGACCCATTTTGCGTCTCAATTGTCTTGTCTCTAAATTGGAGAAATGATGGAGTGCCTGAGTGGCTCAATTAAAAGTACAACTTCGACTCAGGTCATGATCTCACAGTCTGGGAGTTTGACGCTCACATCTGGCTCTGTTTTGACAGCTCAGAGCCTGGAGCCTGCTTCAGATTCTATGTCTCCCTCTCTTTTGCCCTTCCCCTGCTTATGCTTTCTCTCTCTCTCTAATAAACATTAAAAAATTTTAACTGGTGATATGACTATAAGCCTCAGTTATGGGAAAATTGTGAATATTAATAAGATAATATCAGTGAAGCACCATGCAGATAGTTGGCACAAATCTATGTTAGTTTCCTGCACTCCATTTCATGAGACCCTTTTGTTTCTCCCTTCTGACTGCACACTCCCCACAATAGGCAGATATTGAGCAGAGTTCAGGTGCCACAAAACCTCTTCATTGTGGGATTATGACTTGATGCAGGCAAAGGCCATAGACAGCAGTGATGAAGTTGGGAATACAGACAAGAGTCCAACCACACCCTGCCTGGTAGAGAATGACACCTCCGTTATCCCACTGCTTTGGACTTCTCCTACCTTCTCTCTATTCTCTCTGCTTTCCCTCATGCTTTATAAATAGGATTACTCCTTTCTGAACTAGTAAATTTATCTAGTCTGTGAGATTTGGGATTTCAATAAAAATTCCCTGGATACAATTTGATTAACCTTTTTTCTTGCATAAACCTTTTATAAAGATCATATATGGACTCTTACTCCACCACATTCAGCCTTCTGGTCAATAATACCTCAACCATCACTTACTGAGAACTGATATTTCTTTGAAAGTGAGGCTGTGTGTGGTAGAAGGCAAAGCATGGGCTTTGGAGTCAGACAGAGTGGCTTAAAATCACCTTTCTACCATTTGTCAGATCTATGTCTTTGGGCAAGGCATTGTACCTCTTGGGGCCTCAGATTTTCCTTTCTAAAATTGGGACACTAGTCCCTAAGTCAAAAAGAATTAAATAAGGTGTTCTACATGAGGCTATGTTGCATTAAATAGAAAATGCAAAGAACTCTAGTGAAGAAACTCAGGGTCTTATCTTCAGTGGAACCCAGGAAATGTAATTGGGGTAGATCTTTCTGGGGCTTAAGGTTTGATGCCTTCAGTGAACATCTGAGACTATACTAGGGATTTCAGGGAGGAAATCATCAAACAGATTCTAACAAAGAGCTGTAATACAGGTGCTGCATAAAGCAAAAAAGGAACCAAAGCTTTCTAGGTAAAAGTTGTTTTCAAATATACTTCAAGGTGGAGGTAGCAGCACTGTCTAAAGGAGAGGGAGCGATCAGTGACTCTGGAGAGAAGCACTGGAAGGGGCTGGTTGACCCTGCAAGAACTAAGCACAACTAAGAACTAAGCCACACTAACATGAGGCAACTAAGAACTAAGATTCTGACAGCTAGAACTTGAACAATGAGATGGGGTCCCCAGCCTGGATCTGGGGATGTGCCCACTAATTTTATACAGCCAGCTGGCTCTGTTCCTCATTTCCCCAAGGTTCAGGATTACAGGTCTGAGAGTCAGTGGCCAGTGGAGATTGTGGTATTCCTCTCTTTAGGAGCTAGTAATAAGAAGCGACTTCAGTGAGAGCACAGAAGAGTGATGAGCACTTGCATACATGCACATGCATGCTTGCCCTGATGCACACCACACACACACACACACACACACACACACGCATGCACAAACACCTGCTCCTGATGAAGGATACCCAGTTCTGCTCTGAACTTTATGCTCAAGTCCTCTAGCTCCTGGTAGTGTGGACTTGGTTCCTCAGCTTCTCTGCAGGACACCCAGAGACCAGATTTAGCCTACAACTTCTGTGGTCCTAACCCTCTTACTGACACAAAGAAAAGTCATGAGCCTGGAGCTTACTCTTCTCAATTCACCAGCTTCAGAAATGGGGATGTGAAGATTCCACTGTACCCACCAGGGAAAGAGCCCAAGGGGACAGGGCACAAAGCTCTTGGTTAGAGACATGCATTAAGCATGTGTTAATTGCTCAGTTCTCTTCTTACTCCCTCCAGCACAGATGCCCCAGTCAGTGTGCCTAACCTTTGATGTTCAGCAGAATCACCTGGGAGTTTGTTAAAGAGGCAGATCTCAGCTCCATCCCCAGAGATACTCTTCCATGAGATCTGGGGCCAGGTAATTCTGAGACACATGGTTCTAAGGGCAGACTTTGAGGCAACACTGTCCTTAGGAAAGATATCAGGGTGTGAACCCAAAAGGAGATGGAGAGAAAACTCTTTACTATCCCTTGACTGCCAGATTTCTGTTTCCCCTAGTTAGGCCATAGTTTGGGATATTGTGGGATCCCACAATTTTCATGCCTTAAGTCTTTACACCACTGCTCTTCAAACTATAGTTTGCACATCTGCAGTGTCAACATCATGTGGAAACCTGTTAGCAATGAAAATTTGGGGGTCCCATGCCAGAACTAGTGAATTGTAATCTCATGGTGGTAGATTCTAGGAACCTGTGTTTTAACAACCTCTTCAGGGTTTTCTATTAAATTTGAGTACAGTTGACACACAATGTCATATTTGTTTCAGGTATACAAACGTGGTTCAACTTCCCTATACATTAGTTGTGCTCACCACAAGTGTAGCTACCACCTATCACCGTACAACGGTCTTCTAATACCATTGACTGTATTCCCTATGCTGTGCCTTTTATTCCTGTGACAAGAATGCACGCTAAATTTGACCAACTTTGTGTTTATTCTTCACTTGGGAAGGTAGGATGTCCATGGACAGCATGCACTATAATTTGGTTATATTTACACAGGAGGCCAGAACGAAGAATGCTTTCATTAATGATTGTATACATAGACTAAGCAGCAACAATCACACAGTGCTGGCAAAGAGGGGCTGACAAGTCTTGGTTTCCCAGCAAGGCCCTCCACCTACAGAGCTGTTATTGTAACATTTTATATCATGGGCAGAGAGTAATACAATTCCTCTTATTCAAGTGACAAGCAGTTTGGATACTTTGATTTCAACAGATCCATAAAGATGGAAAGAAAACCTGTTTAGGATACATAGGAGAGTATAGTGAAATGATATAGCAAATTCTTTAGATTCTAGGGTGTTTTAAAGCCTGAGATTGTAGGCCCAAAATATAAGGCTTCCAAAATCTCCTAAATAAGGGATAATGAAATGTATATCACTGCACTATTAATCCTCCCAGTTGCAGAAATAAGTAATAAAATAAACTTAGCATTTACTTATCAAAAGTTATTTATAAAGGAGAGCATTGTTAATAAGGGAATGAAATTCTGGTCAATAAATATTTACCAAGTACATGACACCATTTGTCTTAGGGTTTGGAAACATTATTTTTGAGAAATATTTAAGTGGAAAATCAAATACACAAGATCAACAAAAGGAGGTTCTGATTTAAATACATGTCACATATATCACTGTGATAAAAATGTTGCCCTACTGAAGAGTTTCCCCATGGCCTCTTTCATGTCCCTGTTCCTAAGGCTGTAGATAAAGGGGTTCAACATGGGTGTGACCACTGTGTACATGAGAGCCACAATGATGTCCTTGTCAATGAAATTGCTTAATTTGGGGAAGAGATACTGCCCAAATATTGCTCCATAATACAGACACACTACAGAAAGGTGGGAGCCACATGTGGACAATGCTTTGCAGACCCCCTTGGTGGAAGGAACTTTCAAGATGGTGGCCCCAATGTAGCCATAAGATACCAGAATACATATGAATGGCAGGGTAATGACCACTACCCCTACTGTGAACATGACCAACTTATTGAGGAAGATGTCTGAGCAGGAGAGTTTGAGCAGAGCACCAAGGTCACAGAAGAAATGGGGGATGGAGTTAGCAGCACAGAAGGATAACTGGGTAAGGAGAAGGGTGTGGGAAAGAGAACTTGCACAGGACAGAATCCAAGATACAGCCACTAGTAAGGCACACAGCTCCTCCCTCATGAAGGTGGTATAATGAAGAGGGTGGCATATAGCCACATAGCGGTCATATGCCATTGATGTAATAAGGAAGCTGTCCAGGTCAGTAAAAAATATGAAAAAATACATTTGTGAAATGCACTTTGCTTAGGGGATGGATTTGTACTTAGCATGCATGTCCATCAACATTTTGGGGACTGTGACAGATGAGAAAGAGACATCAGTGAAAGCCAAGTGGCTGAGGAAGAAGTACATGGGGGTGTGGAGGCGAGAGTCCAGCCTGATGAGCAGGACGATGAGCAGGTTCCCCAGCACCGTGGTCAGGTACATGCCCAGGAAGAGGGCGAAGAACACGCTCTGCTGCTCTGGGCGGATGGGGAGCCCCAGGAGGAGGAACTCGGACACGCTGCTCTGGTTCTCCCTCCTCATGATACTCTTCCCTCTGCTGGTAGCGAAGAATGGTTGAAAATATTAAGGACTCTGAAATAATCACTTTTAGTAGTCATATGAAAAATATGTCTGTTTTATTTTGCAAAGTGGGAAACTTAACCTGTTTCTCAAATATTTTCTTTTATGTTGGCACATAGAGGAATTAGTAAAATTGTTGATGAAAAACTGTTAATGGGAGCCAGTTTTTCTTGGTTCACTGACAAACCAGAATTCTTGCAGCTGTGACACTGAGGACCAGACTATGGACTATGATGTCTCAGCCATGTTACTGCCCCAAGAATGCTCTGTACTCAGTGTTCCAAATCATCAACCACAGCAAACTTCAGAAGACTTGACTTCACTACCCATTGTTAAATTTCAGATGGGAGGTGAACTTTTCAAATAAAAGGACACAAGGATTAGCATTCTTTTGGTTAAAGAACAATCATCAGTACACATACATTTTGTTTATATTAATTCAGTAGAGGGTTCTTAAGAAACTCTGAATTGCATTGATGCATTCTCCCTCCTGCACTGAAGAGAAATTTATTTCTTAAAAATCTATAGTTCTTCTTTAAAACTTGATTAATAATAAAAATAAATATGTCACAGGTGATTTCTATTATTGTTAACTATTAGCAATAATCATAATAAATTATAGCTCCATCATGAAAAAAACTTAAATGACTTTTCCTGTTTAAAAACTCTCAAAGGAGTCCTATTGATCTTTTCTTTCTTTTCTTTTTTTTAAATAGTTTATTGTCATATTGGTTTCCATATAACACTCAGTGCTCTTCCCCACAAGTGCCCTCCTCCATTACCACCACTTCCCTTCCCGCTCCCCCTCCCTCTTCAACCTTCTGTTCAGTATTCAATAGTCTCTCAGGTTTTGCATCCCTCTCTCTCCCCAACTCTCTTTCCCCTTCCTCTCCCCATGGTCCTCCATTAAGTTTCTCCTACTGATCTTTTTTTTTTTCTCCTACTGATCTTAAGATGAAGTATAACAACTTTAACCTGGCTTAAAGACCATGAAAAATCTGTGTCTCTCCCACATTTCCAACGTCTTCTCCCTTACCCCCACCTCTCTCACTTATGCTGACTTCTCTGTTCCAACTTCCTTGGAAAGACACATTTTCAGGGTCGCCTGCATGGCTCAGTTGGTTGAGTGTCTGACTTCAGCTCAGGTAATGATCTCACAGTTCAGTTCATGGGTTTGAAATCCACATCAGGCTCTCTGCTGTCAGCACAGAGCTCACTTCAGATGCTCTGAGCCCCTCTATCTCTACTCCTCTCTCTATCTCTCTCTCTCAAAAATAAATAAACATTTTTTAAAAAGAGACATGTTTTCATTTACATCACTTAGGCTCCTTCCCCTTGGTAATTGTGGGTTTCCTGGAATCTCATGTCATTTGGAGAAAGCAAAGATCAGGCTGACTCCCAACATGTATTTCATGCAAATTTATTAATAGTTTATATTCTACTGTCAACACATGGTAAATTGTGATGATGTGACAGCATTTTAAATTATATACACAGTATATATTTTTAATATGCTTTCTTTCCTCCTTATGCAATATAATAACATCCTATAATGAACAATTAGGACTATTGTCAGAAGATGCCAAAAAACAAGTGAGTTTTTAGCTCATATACCAAGTTCTCATATCCCTCTTGGTTGTTCCTGTCATCTTACAAGCCTGCCCTGCTAGTACGTGTGGTAAGCAGAAATAATAACCCCCAAAGATGTCCACATCCTGATGCCTAGAACTTGGGGATATGGTATCATTAGGTGTGCATGGAATTAAGGTTGCTAATTAGCTGACTTTAAAATGAGATTATTCAGGATTATCTGGGTGGGCCCAATGTAATCACATGTATCCTTAAGTGTAGAAGAACGAAGCAGAAGAATCAGTCAGGGAGCCATTTTATAACATTATGCTACTGGCATAGAAAATGGGGAATGGGATTGTGAGCCAAGGAATGCAAATGACCTCTAAAAATGGAGAAAAATACGTAAATACATAAGTAAACAAACAAACAAACTGGACAAGGCAAAGAAACAAATTCTCCCTTAGAGCCTCACAAAGGAATGCCAACATTTCAGACTGCTGACCTCCAGAACTTTAGGATAATAAATGTGTGGGTTTTTGAAGCCACTGCATTTGTGGTCATTAGTGAGAGCAGTAATAGAAAACTGATAGACCAATATTTCAGTAATATTCAAATACTCTGGGTATCTGGGTACTGGCATGTAATAAAATTCATGTGTCTTTCCCAACTTCCACCTGGTATTCAACAAAATAAAGTAATAGCTTCACAAAGTTCATTCCTACCTAACATGTAGGGACACGAGGTTCTATCTCATTAGAGCACTTGTCATTAATTACAAAGATGACTCTAACACACACTCTCCCACACTCTGCAACTGGACTATGCCAGGATCTAAAGTGAGTAGAAATTCCTCCAAAGACTTCTTTTTTGTATCTCTTTCTCTTTTGGTTCATTTTCACCTTTTTTATTTTCTTTCTCTTCCTGTCTGACCCTTCACTTTTTCTTTCTCTGTCATTTTCTCCTTCCATCTCTTTCACTTCTCATTCTCTTTGTTTCTGTCTCTCTCTTCTTCTGTCACTCCGTGTCTCTATTCCTTCTTCCCACCCTCTCTCGTTTTCTCTTTTTTTTTTTATTCTTTCTTCTCCTCTATGCCAGAATCAGCTTTCTGATTCTTCCTTTTCCATCCACACATATAAACATATAAACTCATATATGCTGAGAAAACACACCCATTCTATTCCCAATACTGACCTTGCCTGCAGTCGTGATTCAGTTCTTGGTAGTTAAATGCATTCTGAGATTCTTTAGGGGACCTAAATATCAGCTTCCAAGGTCCTAGACATTTCTTGGGCATCAAAAAGAAAAGCTACATGCTCAGACTCTTACTGTTGTCTACCAGCGCTGAACCTCTGAATTTAGCAGTATAACTAGCCAAGGAGAGAACCTGAGGGGATAGGAAGCAAATGTGATAGTTTCCAGTTCAAAACATCCATCAGACTTAGCTTAACTGCCCAGTTTTTTCCTTGACTCCCTTAGGAAAGATGTCCTGTAGCAGGGATGTGAGTGCTGGGAAACTTGGAGAATGAGCCCACGGGGAAAGGCTCTCAAGGCACCTTCAGTCTCCCTCCTGTTCCAGGCTCTGCTTTAATCACATTTTGACATAAGGTAAATTCCAGAGAGGCTCAAAAAAAGAGAGAGAGAAAGTACTAGATCCAACCAGGTCCAAACAGAAAGTCGAATAACAGGATGGCCTCTGAGAATTTAGATAGAACTATCTCCTATGCAGAAGGATCTTGTTGGTAACCCAAAGAAAATGATTTTGTGTTTCTCCTCTCTGGTGATTATTATCAAATACAAAGTGGAAAGAGAAATAATCACCTTTTTTGTTGGAGATTTTAGTACTTTCTTGAAAGTTAGCTTGGTTACATCAAATAAAAATAGTTTTCAAGGAAGAAAGAAAAGAAAGGAGGTAGGGAGGGAAGAAAAATAATTCACAAAGAAAATGAACTTGCAAATAGGAATAAATGTTGACACACACACAATCCAAAATATTGACTCAAAGTGTAAACGTTTCAGGTTCTTTGAAATTGACCCCTGAATAAGATAATCATTTATTGTGGCATTAATGAGTCTTGGGAATAAGGTTAATGACACTAAAAAATATGTATACCTTGAGATAATAATCTTTGAGGGTTTATTTTGGCCTTTTTGATATCTGGATTTAGGACATGGTAGATACAGCAAAGCTTTTATCTGAGCAAGTTTCTTTCTAGCCCTAATGGTCTTATATTACTGCCACAACATCATGTACCCTGGAGCAGAGGGACTCAGGAGACTGTTAACTCAGAATTGTTGAAGACTAAGAGAATTCTAGGCAAAAGCCAGAGAAAACAAAAGTGACCAGAATATTAGCCAGTAGCAGTTCAGCAAACTCAAAGTGGACCATAAGCTAGATTGGCTGTAGGCACTGTACTCCCTGGGAGGGACACAGCAGACACTGGGGAGCAAGTCAGTAGATCCAACAGACAGCAATACTTGGGTACAGGATTTAGGGAGCTCAGATACTGGGACAGGAAGCTACGTAAGCATCAGTACCAACCAGAGTGTTGGCGAGGCACAGACAAAGCTATGTGAGGTGGGTTTGGAGAGATTGAAATGTAGTGAGCAGAATGGAGATACCTTAGATTGATGTCCAATGTGCTACAGACAGAAAGACCTGTGGCAGGTAGCATAGCATAGAAGGCAACAGAGGAGCTTACACTTGGGTGAATTAAAGACAAGATTCTAACCGGAAAGCAAAGGACAAGTTATTGTACTTCTCACAGCACTTTGTAGGCCTCTTCAGATTTTGGGGACAATACATACCACACCTGCAATACTGTTTTGACTGATTTGTCAAGTGACTTGATAGACTGCCAATTTCAAGTGGGATCTAAAGCAATAGAAGGCTCTGAAGCTGATTCAGGCTATGGTACAAGGGACTCTACTAATTGGATCATCTAGGTTGGCAGAACCCATGGTGCTGGAGGTATCCATGGTAGATAACGGCACCACATGGAGCCTCTGGCAAGTTCCACTAGAAGAGTTGCAATGCAATGTTTCTAGAGCCAGGAGCTGTTGGCAAGCTACTGGGCTTGTGTAGAGACTGAGTGCTTAACCATGGGCCCTAATGTGACTGGAGCTAAGTACTGCCAGGCACAAAAAGTCATTTCAGATAGCTACCACTGCAAATTTGGCATTAGAAAACAAAAGTAAATTTCAGAAACAGGTGGCCCAGATCTTCATATCATCTGTGTTGTATCGATGTCTCTCCCTCAGTTCATGCCTACGGCCACTATCTTGAAACATCTGATCAAGACGAAAGTGGATCTGAGCAGGGCAGGAGGTGAATGTACTCTGCCACGTTCCTACTCATAACCATTTATCTTACCATTTCAGTTCACTCTGACTAGAACTTCAACTACCAATATTTTTATTTCTTTGAGGGCTTTCTCTGGACCTTGGAGCCCAGGTGCTCTATAAATACAGCAGACTGGAAGTGCCAGAAAATGAACACTCTCTCCTCCACAACCAACCTCAGAGCCCCAAGTTAAATACACACATTGTTGGTATTTTTGTTGGTGTTTGTTAGTTGGTACACAAATACTCCAGTTAGGATGGGAAAATATGAGGTGTATTGCAGTCCAGTGTTTCTATAGTGGAATTAGCTTCAATGCCCATATGATAATTTCATTGATGTCCTCATATCCTACTTCCCCTGTCTTGCTTTCTCACCTTCCTATTGCTGTTTCCTTTGATTCCCAAATAAACTACTTGTCCTTTTTTCTTTAAAAATTTTTATATCTTTATTTTATTTTGAGAGGGAGAGACAGAGAGTGAGCAGGGGAGGGGAAAAGAGAGAGGGAGACACAGAATATAAAGCAGGCTCCAGGCTTTGGACTATCAGCACAGAGTCCAACGCACGGCTCAGTCCCGTAAACTGTGAGATCATGACCTGAGCCGAAGCCGGATGCTTACCCGACTGAGTCACCCAGGCGCCCCTAAACTACTTGTCCTTAACTCTTATTTCCGAGTTGGCTTGTAGAGGAATCCAAGTGAAACAATCTTCTATAATGTAATAATGGTTTTCTATTATTACCTGTTTGTTAGAAAACAACATCCCTAACTTCACGATGATTCGGTAAGCATTTTTTAGGTGGCTCTGCATGTGCCCAGTACTAAGGAATAAAAATTCAGGGGTAAATCCGACAAAGATCTTGATTTCTTCTCTCCCTGCACATGTATTTAGAAAGGCTGAGGCCCCATAGAGCAGTGGGATATAAACTATTTGCTAGTGGCAATAAGCATTTGCTTGTTGGCTGTAAGTTATTTTTTAGGAGAGGGACTGTTTCCTGAGGCACCAGGAACTTGTCCTTTGGAGGTTTCATGCCTTGACTTTCAGAATCGTGTGTAATGGATAGGGGTGGGGAAAAGAGCAATCAAACACAGCAATGGTGCCTATTAGGGGCAATTGCCTTCCTCTTCTTAAAGTTTGTCAACCCTTAGATTTTTCTTCCTAGGCCATGAAATTCAGCAGCAGTTCACAAGACTCTCATTGTTTATAAAATAAATGCATGATTATATAAATGTTATGGCAGAGAAATATTTTTAAAATACATTAGTGCAATGCAAAGGAAACAATCAACAAAACTAAAAGGCAACAGATGGAATGAGGAAAATGATTTGCAAATGACATATCAGATAAAGAGTTAGTACCTAAAATCTATAAAGAACTTACCAAACTCAACACCTGAAAAACAAATAATCCAGTGAAGAAATGGGAAGAAGACATGCGTAGACACTTTTCCAAAGAAGACATCCAGATGGCCAACAGACACATGAAAAAATGCTCAACATCACTCATCATCAGGTAAATACAAATCAAAACTACACTGAGATACTACCTCACACCAGTCAGAGTGGCTGAAATTAACAACTCAGGAAACAACAGATACTGGAGAGGAGGCTGAGAAACAGGAACCCTCTTGCACTATTGGTGGGAATATAAACTGATGCAGCCACTCTGGAAAACAGTGTGGAGGTTCCTCAAAAATTAAAAATAGAACTACTCTATGACCCAGCAATAGCACTACAAGTAATTTATCCAAAGGATACTGGAGTGCTGATTCATGGGGACACATGTACCCCAATGTTTATAGCAGCATTTTCAACAATAGCCAAATTATGGAAAGAGCCTGAATGTCTACCAACTGATGAATGGATCAAGAAGATATGGTTTATATATACAATGGAATACTACTTGGCAATGAGAAAGAATGAAATCCTTTTCATTTGCAAAACATGGATGGAACTGGAGGGTATTATGCTAAGTG
>PJEM01016341.1:0-26162 GCA_004023845.1 Helogale parvula | reverse complement strand
GCCAGGAGCTGCACAAGACCGAGGCGCTGCAGCGGCAGGCCCAGGAGGAGGCGCAGGGCGCGCTGCTGGGGGCCAGCGGGCTCAAGCGCCGCTTCAGCCGCCTGGAGAACCGCTACGAGGCCCTGGCGAAGCAGGTGGCGTCCGAGATGCGCTTCGTGCAGGATCTGGTGCGCGCCATGGAGCAGGAGAAGCTGCAGGCACTGGAGTGTGGCCTCCGCTAGGGCCCGCGGGCGAGGCCCTCCGCCCCTGGCTTCTGGGTCAGTGTGCCCCGGGGAGCCCCAGGGAGCCCCGTGAGCGGTTGGCACCGGGGCACAGAGCCGGCTGGGCGCTGGGGGGCGGCCCCCGCGTGCAGAGCCTGGGCCCGGGGCTTGGACCTGGAGGGGCCCCACCTGCCTCTGCTGGACGCCGAGGTCCCGCCTCTTCCAGAGACAAGCGGCGGCTCCCCTGGGGCCCTCGGTGGAGGCGGCCTCTGATCCTGCTCCCCTGGTCCTGTCCCTCGCTGTGCCTCCAGGCTGAGCCCCAGGGCCCCAGCTAGCAGATGGTCCAGCCTTCGGGGCATCCGTGTGGAGCGGGCGGCGAGGGGGTGTGTGGCCGGACACGAGACCCTGATCAGAAAGAAGCTGTGCCTGTCCCTCTCTGAGACCCAGGGAGCCCCGGGAGCCCCTGCCTCCCCTTCCCAGCTCTGCCTTCGCAACTGAGGAGTAGCCGACCGCAGAACACCGCGGGGGCAGTGCTACCGCCCGCCACTAGGTGCCGCCCTCGAGCAGGGACGTGCTGGGGGGGGCGAGGGGGGTGCAGGGGGGGGCAGGGAAAGTGCCCTAAGGCCTTGGATTCACCAAAAGAAGGCCCCCTGGCCAGTTTGCTCCGCGCATGCGCTGCAGCTAAGCGCGTGATCTCTGTGTGGCCGCTCTGTTCTGTGGACAGAAGCCACCCGGGGCTGGGGGTAGGAGGACCCAGCTGTGGGGTCTGGCAGGGGCCCTCCCGTGTGCCCGGGGCTGGGGTGGGACTCGCTGTGCACCTGTCCTCGAGCTCCGTGTGCCACACCCGCATGTGTCTGCCGCAAGCCTCACGGAAATAAAGCCCCCCCCCCTGCCCGACACGCGGCTGTGTCCTGTGCTCAGGCCCGGGCCGGGCAGTCAGCCTGTGGCCACCGCTGCCGCGGCGGTGCCGGGCTCTCCTCCCCTCCGCTGCTGCCCCCGTGCTCTTCGGGAAGAGGAGGGCCGACCCTGGGGGCCGCAGAGGCTGCCCTAATCTTGGGGTTGGTGGGTCTTGCTTGTAATGGAAGCTTCCAGGCCGCCAGCATGAAATGAGAGGGGTCTTCTGTCCCGTGTGGCTGCAGATGTTGCCGGGCCCCAGCGCGAGGACGCCGGCACACGGCCACCCCGTCCGCTCCTGCAGCCTCTGGGTCTGCAGCGTGGTTCCAAAAAGGGTTCCTTTCCCTTCTTCCCAGGAGCCGGGCTCAGTGGTGCCCCATCCTTCCATTACCTGGTTCCTCCCGGACGCCACAGGGCACGTTTCTCCCAGCTGTGTTCTGTTTTTACTTTAATTAAAAAAAAAATTGAGATCTAAAAAAAAAAAAGGACCCCACAGGACCTTGTTGTGAAGCTCAGATGAGATCACAGATATTAAAATACTTTGAGAAAGTATCCTGTGCTATGTAAATAAGGACATGACCTCCAGGTCTCAGTGGCATTTATGTATATTGTACATTCCAGTGCCGCCAGCCTGTGGGTACAGTGGTGGGGCTCAGTGGGCTACCATCACAGTAATCTAGTCTTCTTCCAGCCCGAGCGCCACCCCCAACCCCCCCAGTTCCTAGCAGGCTCTGCTGCAGCTGGTCCCAATACCACCAACTGGGTGGCCAGAAATCCCCTTCCCGGGACTCCTTCCCTTTGCCAAAAGACTGCTCTTCTCCTAAAAGCCACATTCAAAGCAGGACTGGTACAAGAGGTGCAGGGGTCTGAGTCCCCACTCAGGTCCCCACATCCCAGGCACTCTGAGTTTCCTGCATGCTGGAAAGCCAGATGTCCAGCCTCACTCACCAGAGATGGGGTCCAGGCCGGCCCACTGGGGGTACAGGCCCAGCTCTGGGGTGGCTCTTCACCACCAGCAAGACCCTGTGCCGTGTGCCCAGGTGGGCCAGGCTGAATCACCACCCACCAGCGGGCGAACTTGTCCTTCTCTCTGGATGGAGAGCGGCCCCCCCCCCCCCGCCCTGCCTCTCCCTCGGTCATCGCATCCCCTGCTAGCACACACCACAGTAGTGCTCTTTTCTCTTCTCTGAGGGCACGACCACAGGCTTCTTCTGGTACCCCCCATGCAGAGCTGTTCCACGTCTCACCCCGTGTGAAAAGAACACAAGACAAGTTTAGAAGAAACGCAGAGCCACAGGGAGGCAAGACATCATTTGAGATGGGGTATTTGGCTTGGGACCTATTGAAGGCCCTTTCTAAAAGTCTCTCGTCAGACTCTCACACATTGAGGGCACTTAATAAAAATATGTCATGGGGGTTAAGGAGGTGAGGCTAGAGAGAACCAGGAAGAGTGGCAGGACAATCGCTGTCATGTTCAGAGCCACCCGGGATGTGGAAAGCATGCTAACGTATATGTCATAGGCCCAAGAAGAGACCAGTCGGTAATATGTTCTCCATGTGATGAGACTCAGGGCCGCAGTCTAATGCAGATTCTACGCTCTTGTTCACAGTTACCGTTCTGGCAGAAGACCACCACATTAAGGACTTGTTGAGGAAGCATGGGGTGAACGTGCAGAGTATTGCTGACATTCATCCCATCCGAGTCCAGCCAGGCCGGATTCTTAGTCACATATATGCCAAGCTTGGTAGGTTTGGGAAAATAACAGGGTGGGTTTTGTGGGGGGCATCATGGTTCTAGGTTTTGGGCGTGGGGGAGACGAGTAGGCATGAATTGTGAAGAATTGTGCAAGGCACCGGAGCTGTGGCTCGACCTCTTCGAAGTGAAGAGGAATGGCAGACAAGCACATTCTGAAACTCACTCAGCAGAGGTCGCCAAAACTTGGCTGTGCCCTTCACCAGATCTACTGGAAAAGGAGGCACTGCCTCTGAAAATGTGCAATTGGGACAGTCTGTGTCTTGCTGTGTTTCTGATTTTTATCTGTATTCTCATAAAATGCTCATTTACCCATTAAAATGGGGGAGGGGGTTCTCTTTTTCTAAAATCTAACATTGCTTACTATTATGGCTCAATACTAAAATTAGAAGTAAGCATTTAACAAAGTTCTGACAATAATTTGACTCCATAGAGATGCTGAATCTGGTGCCATTTGTATACATGCATGAAAAGGTGGTGGGATTTGTTTGTAATTCATTCTTGTCCCATTTTAAAGAAGTATTGATGGTATTAGAAACGCCAAACCACAAAGTGGGTTAAGGTGAAAATAAGCCCAGTCTTAGCCAGAGTCATTTGGATTAGATGTTACTATATTGGTCCTAACTCTGATTTCTCTTATTTTTCAAATAGGAAGAAATAAGAATATGAAATTGAGTGGGCGACCATATCGGCACATTGGCGTCCTTGGAACATCTAAGCTATATGTGATTAGGAACCAAATTTTTACTTTTACACCCCAGGTGAGGAGAGCAGGCCAGTAGCAAAGCCACACGCACCCTTTGATTAGGTTCCCTCTTCTTCCTGGTGAGCTGCTTTGAATGAGGCAGAGCGTACATGCACGTGTTCAAACAGAAATAGATACTGTGACACTGAGTACCTAGTACAATTCTTTATCCCTAGGAGGTGCTCAGTGAGTGAGTGTGCCATCACTTCCAGTGATGAGTAGTAGTGAAATTCACTCCACTTTCCAGATTCACTAGTGGCATGTCACTTGACTTGCAGCCCTTGTGCCCGTAATTGCAGTCGTCCCTAACCCTCACTTAGGTTGTCCTCAGACCCTCTGTGCAGCACATAGCCAGTGCAGCACACAGCCAGTCTGATTGTCAGGCCCCAACCCACTTGATGAGATCCTAAATATACTGATTATAGAGCTTCTTTTCCAGAGGTTTTGTTTACAAAGGAAGGTAGTCCCGTGGAACTCAAACCAAATGTTTTTCATCCATTTGCCAGCTAGTAAGATCAGCTGTGGGCTCACTTTGTCACCATGGGCCCAGCACCCCACCACCTGGGTGTACTGTCATCCATGGGGTCATGGGTCAGTAGCCCCAAGTTGTTCTTTTTCACCCTTGCTCATGTTGTTCACTTCAGTCTTGTGAGTGATTTCACTTGGTAACAAATTGCAGACCACAGCCGAGTGTGCACCGGGCCAGAGGCTAGGACAAGTTTGCTTTTCAGCGACACCAGGCCGTAGTGCCTTTAGCTCACATTTACCAGGCCGTCTATCAGGTAAACACAGTCTCCACATCTCACCGGCTCTCAGTGCCCTCACTCCCCTAACTTGGACATCTTCTCCAAGCCCAGCAGCCTTAGAATGACTAGGAATTAAGGAGTTATTGATTTCCTTTCAGAGACCGCGGCATTGGGTCAGGTGCTTAAATCCGCATCTGAGGAACTATAAATGGATCTAGCCACGCACCTTTCCCTTCTGTGCTCATGTAGCTACAGCTCCCGGGGCAGGCGACAGATTGATTTTTGTCTGATTGCAGGGAGAGCCCCGTGATAGGGGAGGATTACAGCCAGGATTGAACTCCTTCTCTGGAAACAAAATGCAAGGATTAGTGCCGCCATGAGTGACAGCCGGGGTTGTGTCGAGGGAATGGAGGACAGCTTTTTACTTGGCCTGATCTGACTTGCAGTTTACCGACCAGCATCATTTCTACCTGGCCCTGGACAACGAGATGATCGTGGAGATGCTGAGGATCGAGCTGGCCTACCTGTGCACCTGCTGGCGGATGACGGGCAGACCCACGCTCACCTTCCCCATCACCCACACCATGCTCAGTAACTCCGTGAACTCAGTCTGTCTGATTCGTGTCCCACTGTTGGTTTGGGCCCTTTTCAAAATGTTTAAAATGAGTCTCACAGACAAAGCTAAGTACTGAAGGGGGTTCTCAGCAGTTTGCTTTCTTAGGTCAGGAGCCTTCTATGCCATAAGAATTTTAATTAGATGGTGTTGATGAAAACATTTCAGCACATGCCCAGAAAACCAAACAGTATTCCCAGATTAAATAAACTAATGGGTCTTTTCTTCCTCCCCTCCCCCCTTAGCAAATGATGGCTCAGATATCCATCCTGCCGTCCTTTCTACAATCAGGAAACTGGAAGATGGGTATTTTGGAGGGGCCAGGTAATTTGTGGGTTTTACATTTATTTATTTTTTTTTTTAGGTATTAGTTACCTTTCTTAAAGAGTCTTTTGCTGCCCTTCTCCACTTTTCCTATGAATCAGTGAACATATAAGCATGGAGCTTTAGACTAAAAAAGAAGTTAAAACTTAATCATTCACTCACGAGAAGGTGGAGTCCTCTCTACAGCAGCTTCAGGGGGTGTTTGGAACACTTTTGCAAGTGCCAGGAGGCCTGGGGCATAGACAGGTGAACATGTCGAGTCTCTCTGAAGTGGTATTCTTGGAATGCATGTACAGAATGCTGTGTCTGTCTCTAGTAAAAGGCCTGGAGGAAAAGCACCCAGTGCCTAAGATCTAGCAGGTGCCCAGTAAACACTCCTGGAATTGACTTGAGTGTGCTATGACCTTAAGACTAATTCTTAGAACTTTACAGATTCCTTAGGGGGCCCTCAGAGCAGAGCACCTGAATGGGCCTGCCTAGACCATTGTCCCCTCATCCTCAGCGGAGTGATACTCATTCCAGTTTGCAGGCCCCCAGTGCCACAGATGCCCCCAAGTATGGTGGTTAAGCATCTTGGGGGATGGAGGGGCCTCACCTCCTGGAAAAACCCGTTCCATCATTGTACCCTCTGACTGTCACAAGGCAGAAGTTTTCTCTATAGCATCTATACCCTGATCTCCAAATCCCTTGAAATATGCCAGAAGGCTTCCAAGAGAACCTCACTGTACAGCTGGCCCTTAGTGAGGTGTGACCCTTCCCGAGCTCTGGAGTCTTCTGTTGGTTTCCTGATAGAATGCCAGTCTCCAAGTGTTTGGGCTTGAATTCGGCCCTTCTCACATCTCCCCACACTAGGGGCCCTGCTGCCACTGCAGTGGTTTTTAAAACTGTGGTAAAATGCACATAACCTAAAATTTACTGTCTTAGCCATTTTAAACTGTGTGGTTCAGTAACATTAGGTACATTTACATTGTTGTGCAACCCATCTCCAGGACTCTCTTCATCTGCAGAACTGAAGCTCTCTACCCCCAGTTCTCCCTGCCCCAGCCCCTTGCACCCCCACTTCTGCTTTGTCTCTAGGTATCTCATCTAACGGGACTCATCCATCCAGTATCTTTTTGTAACTGGCAGATTTCACTTAGCCTCGCATCCTTAGAGTTGAGTCACTGTGTTTCTCAGTGCTGGGTTGGCACCTCTGCTCCCAGAGCTTGCGGTGGGCTTGGCTATACCCTTGAATGCCCCCTCTCCGAGCTTCTCCTGGAGCATCAGCGAGACCATCCCCAGCATTTTGCCATCTGCATTTGCAGCGCAAGTGCCGGCAGTGCAGCAGACGCGTACTTTTGAAGGCTTCACCTGTGGTTTGGAGAAGTTACCGCCTGGTGTACGGCATCATAGCCAAGCGAAAATACCGTAGGCTCAGGATTAACTATTTTGCAAAATAAACTCTTTAATTGAAATCTAATCATTGTCAAAAAGGATACCGTCTGCAGTTAATTGCTCACTTGCAGTGCCTTCTTTGTTGCTTTGAATGCACTGTCTGATTTAGTCTTCACTTTGTATCGTGGGCTGTATTCCTGTTTTACTTACCAGGAGCCGTAGGCTCAGAGAGCAAGGGGCTCAAGGTGAATAGGTGCAGAAGCTCTGTGTGAACCCAGAAACCAGACTCTGACCTTCATGCTGTACCAGACGAGGGCAGACAAGAGTCAGGAGGGCCGCCTGTTGATAGAGCGTGGCAAACGATTCAGAGACCCGTGCAAAGAGACAGGAATGCCCTGGCTCCATAGGCTACCTTTCCTATTAAGGAAAGAATTAAAACTCAATCTCATTTTGGCTTTTCTTTTAGGTTTGAGTGTCTTTAAAAAAGCTGAATTCACCCTGGACGCTGGAGTTTCCCTCTGGACCCTCCTGGGGTAGCTGGCAATCAGAAGCCTTTTTAAATTACTGCCATTCTCCCTTTGACTTGACTCCTTTCAACTTCCTCAGAGGGAAACTTTCCATGCTCCACCTCCCCTCTTCCTGGCTCCAGTCTCAAGGCAAAAGAATCATTAGAGCTGGCCCCAAGACCCTAGTGGGAAAAAGATTTTACTTTATTAAAAGAAAGGCTTCTCTTTCTTTCCCTCAGGCCATCTTTCTTAATGTCATCCATTTGTTCACTGAAGCCCCAGCACCCACGATTCACTTGTAGTTCAGTGTGTTCCTTAAACGTTCTTCTCAGTCCTTTCAGCTGCTAAACTGATCCGCTGATCCGATGTCCTAATCTGATGCAATGTCCTAATCTGATGCTCATAGCCACCGGGATTCTACTGTCTTGTGCCTCTGGAGCTAACATTTTAAGAAGCACACGGTGATGGCTCTCTGCAGGGGGCGGCCCCTCCCTTGTGCTCCCTGAGCCCGGTTACCCCACACTGCCAAACCCAGCTTCCAGTTTTCAGCAGGACTTTTCCCAGCCTGAAAATAAGGCCACTCTGGGCATCTGCTCTGGTCTGGGGATGGTCCCCCATGGCATTCCTTCTAGAAGGAACTTTGTCTCTGAGCCTACCTCTCCTGTCATATACCTGTGCCCGTGTGAGCATATTGCATGTAGATTTTCTTCTGGTCCAGCTGTTTGAGGGCAGAGACACCCCCAAGGTGTGGTTTGGTTCTGGTTACAAGTGGTTTGCTCAGTCTGTTTTGTAAAACTTAGGTTGGTTCAGTAAAATAGATTTCTCTTTGTGTTGGGTTTGGGAGTAAGAAATCAGCATGATTCATTTTGGCTTTTAATATGCTACGTGCTCCCACTTTACACTTGGTATTGAATTTTCCTTTTAATTCCTTGGCTGACTACTTATGTGGGGCAGTCTGCAGAGTGATGTATTTATCGATTCTGGCAAAAGCACCATCTGGTTGTTGAAAAGTTCCCCCATGATTCATAGTGGAAGTTTGTCCACACGCACCTATATGTCTAACATAGTCTCTCCTTGGCAGAGTAAAATTAGGGAGCCTTTCGGAATTTCTTACCACGTCTTTCTACACATATCTGACCTTCCTGGATCCAGACTGCGATGAGAAGTTGTTTGATGATGATACCGAAGGGAGCTTCAGTCCTGATTCCGATTTGGGAGGATATTTGGAAGATACCTATCGTCAAGGTGTGGCTTGCAATGCCCCTGCAGGTGGTTTATTGAATTTACTTAAACCTTGGCATTGTGATAAAATTGCCCTGAGACTCAAGCACACAAAGGGATCAGTCATTAACACAACAAAAAAGAGGCTTTGGAAACTCTCGTGTATTAAAATGAGTAAAATGCAGGTTTAAAAACCTAACCTTGTAGAAGTGGGGCTTTTTTTAAACCTAGAGGGACAAAAAGTTTCAGGAATGAGGATTTTTCACAAAATATATTCTAATGAGAGAAACTCACTGCTTGAATTTTCAAAAGAATGGTAGGGGATCTAGGTTTGTAGATTTGGTTGGATATAAGTGATGAAATCCTACATATATAACATTTTTCAAATTAAACAAGGTTTTGGGATGAAGGGACCTGCAGTTATTGGGGCTGGGCATTCCCTCATGCTTAGCTCACTCATGACAAAACAAAACAAAAAAAGATCAGAACATCGTCTCCCACGAAATCTCCTCGGTGCTGCATGTTATGTCACTGTTACACATTTAGAATATTTCTACAGCTTCTTTTCACTGGTTCTTTCTCTCGTCTGTCCGATTACAGAAAGTGAGGATGAACTTGACCAGTATATCAACCACCTCCTACAAAGCACATCCACGAAGTGCTATCTGCCCCCTCTTTCTAAGAAGACAGAAGACAGCCATGTTTTCAGTGCCATCCACTCCACTCGGGATATACTTTCCGTGATGGCAAAAGCAAAGGGTTTGGAAATTCCATGTACGTTATCAAAACTCTTTTCTGCCTGTTAAAATTACTTCTCGAAGTCATACATGAGCATGATTTAGAAGTCAGAATTCTAAAAGACAACAAAATGAAGAGATCTCCTGACTCCTTCTGCCTCCCCATTGACCCAGTCCTTCTACTTCAAGGCAACCACTTTGCACTCGTAGCTGTTTCTTCTGGCAGTTACAGACCTCTTTTCTAAACCGATGTGTGTATCCTGCTGTCCTGACGTGATGTGTTGCTTTTATTCATAATCTGTTGGCTCCCTCTTCTGTACATGAGGATTTAGCCATGTTAAATCATCAGTCTTCCGCTTCGCTTCCCATAACCTCGTGCTGGTAATTGTATTAAAGTTTAGTCTAATCAGTATTCGCTCTTTATGCGTATGTATGCAGATGTATGTAGGTACGTATGCAGATATTCTGAACTGCGCATTATAGCATATTGTGATTGTATTACAGTTTTTAGGTTTTCTACAGTTAATATCATTATTAACTTTAAAAGTCACGAATACTATTTATTCAAAGTTGCTCTATGTTTTCCATTTGCTTTGCTTCCTTTCTGTACCTTCCAGTGGCCAACAGTACAAATTTCCACAAGGTCAGTCCTGTCTGTGGGTCTCTCAGTTCGACGACTTTTCTCAGAGCCCCCAAGTCTCCTCTGTCTTCCTGGGTGTGCTCTGGGCCTTTCACACACCTGGCGTCCTGGGACTTCTCTTTACTGTAATCTTGGAAATCTCCTTGGCTTATCTAATCTTCAGTTGGCCTCCCTGTTTCCTGAGTTTGGCATGTTCTTCTTGATGTCTTCCTTTGGTGGGAATCCTGGAGAGCTCCTTGAGACTTTTTTGTCTCCTAGGCCGGCTCTCCTGTTTCCTGTATCTCTCCTTTTCCTTTTTCTTAACTTACACTCTTATTTTGGTGGAAGACATCCAGTAGTGTCCTGAGAAACATTGCTCGGTTGGGAGAATCGTCAAGACCTTACAAGTCTGAAAATATCTATGCATATTCTGTATATCCATTTGAGAGTTTGGTTATAGAATTCTAGATTGAAAATCAGTTTTTCATCAGAATTCTGAAATCATTGTTTCGCTGTCTTTTCGCTTTCGGTGTTGCTATTGAGACATCCAAACCCATTCTAATATTTGATCCTTCAAATATAAATTGTTTTTCTCTTTGAAATTCTTTTCAGGATCCTCTCTGTTCCTGGGTTGTGACATTTCAGGGATGTGCCTCGATATGGGTATATTTTGATCTCCTGTGTTGGATGCTCAGGGAGCCCTTTCAATCCTGGGAATTTATGTTTTTCAGTCCTGTAAAGTTTTTCTGGACAGTGGCCTGACTCGCTTCCTTCCTTACATTTTCTCTGTTTTCTCTCGCATGTGGGAGCCCACTGGCGCCCTCTCAGAGTCCGCCGTCCCCTGGCTGGCTTCCGGCTCTCTGGCTTGGGCTCCCTTCTGAGGGCAGTTGCTTCAGCTTTATGTTCCACCCCCTCAGTTGAGCTTGTTCACTTTTGCTACCATGTTTTAAGTCTTTGTTCTCTGAATTGCACCCATTCTTGTTTCAGGCATGCAATTTCTCATTCCTCTAAGAATATTAACAGCAGGGCTAAAGGTTTTGTTTTTATGTTTTCTTCTCCTTAAATGGTTTTCCGGTCCCCCACGTCAATTTTTCCTGTTTCAGCTTCTATCTTTCACATGCGAGTATTTCCTCCAGTGTTAGGTGCTCCCTGGTTACCTGCTTGTGCCCAGTAGTGTCTAAGCGTGTAGGTGGGGCCTGCCGGCTTGGCGGGTGTCGGCTGGGTAGATTTCCCAGAGACACTCCACTGTCCCTTTTTCAGTCTCCTATATGACAGGTAAGGGTCTGGATGCTTGGAGCTATATAGTCACTCTCTCCACCTAAGGGCTGTGCACGTCCTTTAGATGTGCCGCACACCCCACCTCCGGGTTTAACCTCTTCACTGAGACCCCCTAGACTTGTGTCAGTGTGAGCACGGCAGTTGCCCAGCTGCATGGACTTGAGGAAGGGATCCAGGGAGCTCACTGCTTTTCAGACGGCTTTTCTGCAGTCTTCCTTAGGTTTGGACCCCGCCTTCTGGAACCCAGTTCCAGAGGTATATAGTGCAGCAAGAGAGACTTATGACGAGTCTCTGATACAAATCTAACTGGCTGTTGGTTTTTCCCACCACAGGCCTGGGCTTTCGTTGCCTTCAGTCTGCTAAGTCAGTTAGTTATCTCTTATCCATCAGCTTCCCCACTTGCAACATGTCCTTAGTACTCTCTTCTCTCTCCTGCTTTTCCTTATTCTTGAGGATTTGTCCTTTTTTAAAAAAACAATTATTTTCTACAGGGTGAGTGGTAGGTTGAGAGGAAATAAAATTAAAATGTGTGTTTAATTTACTAGTGTAAGCTGGAGGTCTATAAGTTGCCTTATAAATATGCCCCATCTCTGTCTTGAAAACTTCCCATTTTCCCAAGATGACATGACCTAGCCTAGAAGACATAGATGGCTTGATGAATAAATAACTAGTAACAATGGCATCCAAAGGTGGTGAAACACCAGAAGCTGTCACATCTGGCACTGGCAACGTGAAATGCACACTGGACTCCCGGAAGCTGACACCTTAATTATGAGGAGACCAGTGACCCTGGACACATGCTCTTCCTTCTCTCGTTCCCAGTTTCCTCATCTGAAGGACAGAGGTCTGCCTCTGTCATTTCTAAAGCGCCTTCCAGTCCTCAGATGCTGTGTCATTCCCCTCCTTTCCAGGAGGGAAAAGCAAGATCCATGTCTTGCTCACCTCTTGTCCCCAGATCTGGCATATGATGTGGTGACATGGTAAATTCTTGCTGAAATTCATTTAAATATGTAATCATTCCTGTAGTCGGGTTGTATTGGTTAAGGAGTAGCTGCCGTAACGCTCAAAAGAAGTACCTTATCCTTCTTCCTCCTCATAGGGCTTTCTTTATTCTTTTGTTTTCCAGTTGTTCCCATGACTTTGCCAACTAAAGTTCTAAGTGTGCACCGTAAATCACTGAATCTTGTCGATTCTCCTCAACCACTCCTAAAAAAGGTAAAGTGTTTAGGATCACTTTTTTTTTAATATAATGTTTTTGGATGTTGGTGTTACTCCCAAGAACTCTTGTACATGGGTAAAGTTGAACTCAAAAGAGTATTTTTTGATGTCCCGGACCTCTGGGATTGAAAGTTCTAGGTTTCAGTGGGAACCCACTCACTGAGTTCTCTGCAGTCTGCCTCGTGTTAGTGTCCACAATGCGTATGATGCAAACCTTGATATTCTGCATTCCCCACCCATCTGAATCTGTCTCACTAGAGGAAGTAAGCTAGCTCGCTGCCTAGCCCTGTCCTATCTGTGGCAGCTAGCCAAGGCCAGGCCAGTTGCAGAGCAGGGTACAACACTAGAAAAAGATCAGTAAAGAGAAGAAAATGTCAGGGTGTTCCCACTGGTTCCTATAATTCATTTTATCTAGGAGTTTACCTATGATTTTATCCTACATGAATAGAAAGATTCAGTGTCCACTGAAGAATATTTTAGCCTAACTTCAATTTTAGGTTGTCTAAAACTTACATATTTTTTGTGTTTTGCTTTCAAAAAGATCTTTCCTCGCAGCACAGCACACACAGAGAAAGGCATAAAGGACAGAGTGTGGAGACCGGTGTAAACGCCGCCCTCTGTGCCTTCCCAGTTGCTTCTCCCTCCATTCCAGTGGTAGCTGCTAGCCTGCGTTCAAATGCCAGGGCTTCGTTTTTACCTGTTTTTGAACTTTGCATAAATAAAACACACATTTTAATCTGTTCGGTCTGGACTCTTGCAAACATTGACTAACTCAGGGATTCACTGATCAGAAATAGTAAAACATATAAATAAAAAGCTACCGAAGACTCACTGATACCCGGGAGCACAGCTGTGACAGGGTTCCAAGACGCAGTTGGTGTGTCACTTCCTGGTCTTCTGGAAGTTCACATGCTCAGCCCCTCTCCCTCGTTTTTGGTTTTTGTATGCCCAGGCCCCCGAAGACGACTTCCAGTGGCCCAGAGATGACCGTGGCGATGTGGACTGTGACAAGCTGGTGGAGCGGCTGAAAGATTGTTCAAACCTCCAGGACCAAGCAGACGTGCTGTACATTCTGTATGTGATAAAGTAAGTTTATGGTCTTCACTAGCTCAAGCCTTCTCCATTCTCCTAGACCCTTTGTCTTAGTTTTCTTGGCCTTCCAGCAAACCAGGTCATGATTATATTCACCCAGATGACCCAGGACCACCGTGAACAGACTTCTCTCTCCTCTGCCCCCCAGCTCTGGCCTCCCAGGATGTCACGGCTGAGTGTGGCCAGGATCTCACTGTTTCCTTACATTAGGCTTCTATTTCAAATAGAAGGGTTGCTTTGGTAAGCTGGAACCCTCTTGGCGAGACTCAGAGGCACTGGGAGGGCCCCCAAAACTTGGCAGAATATACAGCGATTCATTTCCCTCCCTGCCAAGTAAGCTGTGCTACAAGAGGACCCAGGCTCTGAGCATTCCAGGTCGTACTTCTGGGGCTTTCTATCTTCTGACAGGGGCCCCAGCTGGGACACAAATCTCTCTGGACAGCACGGTGTTACCGTTCACAACCTCCTCAGCGAGCTCTATGGGAAAGCTGGCTTGAACCAGGAGTGGGGTCTGATCCGCTACATCTCTGGCCTGCTCAGGAAGAAAGTGGAGGTCCTGGCAGAGGTCAGAGCAAGCACGCCTGGGCAGTCCATTTGTTCTTTCTAGCCCCCTGCCATCTTTCTGTTAGGAAAGCTGGAGGCAAGTACCTCAAATTTGTAAAGGAAACCAGTTATTTAATACATGGATGGAAGAGGCCCTCCTCTCCTGACCTCCCACTGCTCTTAGAAGGCAAACAGAGGAAATGGAATTCAAGTTGATTAGTCTTGTTTCTTTTTAGCTGCAGAAAAGGTTTCCCAAGAAATAAAATGAAAATGCTCTGTGGCCTGGCACCCTTAAACAGAGCTTTCTTATTTCTGCCTGTCTGCAGTATAATATCATTACCATTTTAACCCTGAGGCCCTGAAAAATCCAGAACTGCTTTCTAAGACATTAAGAGTTCAGTGTTATGGGAAGATGATGGTATTTATTCTATGTGCATAATGGCGAAACTAGCAACTTAAGACTGTAATACGGTCATTAACCCTTAACATTGGTATCTTAGGACTCATGACAGCTCATCTCCCTTGTAGGGTAGCCAGGGATCCAATGTGTTTGCCACAGTGGATGGGCATTAAATACTCTAATGGGCCCTGCAGAGCCAGGCCCAGGCCACAAAGATCACAGGGACCCACCCTTGCCTGGGTTGTTCAGTATGAGGTCTATATATGAATTTTCAAATAAAGAACAACATGGGTCATGAAGTTTGTAAAGGTAAATTTATGATTCTAGTGGTAGTGGCCTTTCCCTGCTAGCCTTGCTAATCTACCCCCTCCTCCTGTCGTTGCTGTGGCCCTCACCCGTTTCTCTAAATGAGAAGGCCTGCACGGACCTGCTGTCGCACCAGAAGCAGCTGACAGTGGGCCTGCCACCGGAGCCCCGGGAGAAGACCATCTCTGCGTAAGTCCTCAGCCCGGTGCGGGGCTTAGCTTTGTGGGGGGCTGTGGGGAAAACATCAGTGCTGTCCGCCATTTGGAAATAGAGTCTTTTTAAAAACACTGTCAGGGTCTTTTTAAAAACACTGTCAGTCGGGAGCTTCTGGCAGGAAAATAAGGCTCTTACGTGGAGGGTGAAGAGGCCCCGCTCCTAGGCACCTTTCACACTGTTCATGTCCTGATGCTTCTTTCCAGGCCCCTCCCCCCCGAGGAGCTCACACAGCTCATCTATGAGGCCAGTGGGCAGGACATCAGCATCGCCGTCCTCACACAGGTCACTGGGGGGTGAGGGGCAGGGCCACAGCCTTCCACAGAGTGCACAGGCCTCTTTGCCAGCAGCCAGTGTCTGAAACGCTGTCTCCGTGTGTGTCTGCATCAGGAGATCGTGGTTTACCTAGCCATGTACGTCAGGGCACAGCCCAGCCTCTTCGTGGAGATGCTCAGGCTCCGGATCGGACTGATCATTCAGGTGATGGCCACGGAGCTGGCACGGAGCCTGAACTGCTCAGGTAGATGTATGCAGCTGGGCTTGGGGGGGGGGGGTTCCTGTACCCCCCCTCCCTGCCCCCTCGGGAGCCTACCCAAGCCTTCTGGAACCAGGGCTTCCATTCCAAGCCATTGCATGTGATCACACTTTGCCGGGTTCTCTCATTTAGATGCAGCTTCCTTCACGCCAGCCAACGCAGGGTGTTCAGTGTCAGATGTCAGGGAGGGGGTACTAGAATCACGTGCCCTGCTCCAGATAGCTCAGTCCCTTACTGTAGCTCCTTGTGATGAGATATCATCCCACATTTCATAACACCTCTGTTGGGAGAAATCCTACCAATTTAAATATGTAAATAGAAGATGCATTCCAACTTTGGGAATCAGCACAGTGTGAAAAATGATGTGTCCAGGTGTTAAAAACAGACACAATTTAAACTGCAGCGTTTAGGATCACTGAGGAGCAGTGCATTTCAGCCCTGACACGGTGGTGAGGCCATCCTGAGCGGGGAGGCCTCTACAGCATCCTTTGTTACCCCTCCTCAAGGCCACCTGACTCTCTGTGCCACCAGCCCTGTGTCAGAGACGTGTTTGTTTGTAGGGGAAGAAGCTTCTGAAAGTTTGATGAACCTCAGCCCTTTTGACATGAAAAACCTTCTACACCATATTCTGAGCGGAAAAGAATTTGGCGTTGAAAGAAGCGGTAAGTAAATGCTCAGTTCACTTCCAGAGGTGGTGGCCCAGAGGGCCGACTGTGCCCAGGGTCGCCTAGGACCATCACTGTGAATGGCATAGACGAGGGTAGGCTTCCTGCTTTATGGAGACGGGCAGTCCTAGCTTCAAGATTGGGGCTTGTAGGCCTTTGTGAGCCCTCGCAGGCTTGCGGAGAGTAGTGTTATCACGTGTGGGTGTGGCATGACCCCTCTGTGCCCGCCCTCCTTCCACTGGCCCATGCACAGGTGTGAGCAGGGCATAGGGGTGGAAGGGCTATCTCCTGAGTGCCCCACCTTGGGCTTGGGTAGACGCGCTCTCACTAAGCCAGACTCTCGTTACCCTTCAGAGGCACAGGGTCCTCCACAGGCTCTCAGTACCTTCCTGCTGAGAGAGTGAGCTTCACTCCATCTTGTATCACTCAGTTTTGATCTGTACCAGAATGCTCTGCTGTGCTAGGAAGTGTAATCACCCGAGTCCTAGTGGAATTCTGTTCTCAAATGCTCCCTAATTATAATTGAAGCAATTATCATTTCTCCTACTCATAATAAAGGAAAATGATTTGCAGACACATTGGCAAATTTATTTCATCACGCCAAAAAAATGCCATGTGGGCTGTCATTCTTTTTATTTAATAAGAAGGACATCGGGTACTTCGTATTTTTCCCCCGAGTGTGCACCAGCCAGCAAACAAAGGCAGCATCATGCAATCAGATGTGTTTTGGTCGCTTTTCTCCTTTCCTGAAGGAGGAGTGCTCAAGATCCTTTTCCAAAAGTCATTTCCAGTTCTTTCAAATGCACAGTCCTTGAAATGTAAATATGCGAGATAAATATTTTATGTGTTCTGTTCATCAGAATCATATACATGGTTTGATGCAGATAATTACTGAAAATTTGTTACTAGATACAAAGCTGTAGATGATTACAAAATTGAGAAGAGAGTAATGTCACTGGAAAGCTATGAATATGTCTAATTGCAAGCAAGGCCAGAAGAGGTCCGTCTTCTTACATCTAACACCATTTAATTATCTCCTGTCGTCATTCAGTTTTTAGAAGTTAGGAAACTCAAATAGTCTTAGAATTTTTATTAAATTCTGAGATGGCAGAGATACTTCCAGCTACTGCTCACCCTATACAGGCCCTACTGGTAGCCTCCCAGACCCCTTTAGCTTCTGTTTTCCACTCTCCCGGTGTCCTTCCTCACTCTCCAATTGATCTTTGTGAGTCTCTTCCTTCCTGCTCTCTTTAAATGTTGGTGTCCGGGCACCCAGGGAAAGCTAGTCTAAGAAGTGACCTTTGAGCTGGGTTTGCAGAAGGAGAAGGTGTGCCTGGTAGAGGGGAGCAGGTGGGATGGGAGGCAGGCATGTACAAGTGCTCAACACTGTTACCCGGCTAGGGGTGCAGAGCTCTGAGGGTAGGTGGGACTCAAGCCAGGCAGGCTTTGTCCTGAAGACAGAGCTAGGCCTAGAAGGAGTCCAAGTGTGCAGTGACGTGATCACAATAGCTGTGACTGAAGCACAGAGAACTGGTCAGCGGGGACGGGCAGGGCACAGACAGGCCTGAGTCTGGAGGCCGCTACAGCAGGTTGGAAGGGAGGTGACGGAGGCCTCCCTGCCCTGTCTTGCGATGGCAGGGGTGCGAGGCTTCTCGGGTCGCCGGGTCTTCTCCACTTGCAGCCCTCGGGCCGCTTGTTCTCCCAGGCCTTCCCTCCCCAGCCCCGAGATCCCTTATTTGAGTGGTCTCTGTTTTCTACAGGAAGGTGTGCTTTTGGAGAAGAAATTATTTTTTCAAAAAATAATTTGTTAAAGGGTTTTATGGCCGCTGGGTTGTTTTTGTTTTGTTTTTACATGCTGCTCAAGCCATGCTCACTCTTTCACCCGTTCGCTGGACACCTGTGGAGGAGGTGCTGTTCCAAGTGCTAGAGACAGAGCGCTGGCCCGGGCAGATGAAGCTCTCTTCTAATGGAGTTTAGAATCAAATGGGCTCGAGGTGTATAAAAATGAGCACATCGCATGCATTCCTCCCCCAGGGTGGGTGCTAACAGTATCTAAGAGCCGTGTGTGCGTTTCCCCTCTAGTGCGACCCATCCATTCCTCCACCTCCAGCCCTGCCATCTCCATCCATGAGGTGGGACACACAGGAGTCACCAAAACTGAGAGGAGTGGCATCAACAGGCTGAGGAGCGAGATGAAACAGGTAAGACAGAACTCTTGGGGGCGGCGCTGGGAAAGAAGAGGTTTTCAGAGCTGGGCTCCCCTCAGGAAGTGCTGGAAACCCAGGGCGTGCAGAGTGCAGAGGACGTGAGATCCCTTCTGTTGTAAAATCTGAACATACTGTATCCAGACTTCCAGAAACTAGGTGAACATTCCAGAAAACATCCTTACCCATATTTGTGTTGCCGAGAACCATGTTTCTCAGTGGTGGGCCACAGCTATTCCAAACGTAGAGTTGTGCGAAACGTAACCGAGTCACCTCTCCACCAAATCTGTCCTTCAAACAAAATAGCAAGAAGAATGTAGAAATACCATGCAATGCTCCTGAAACCTGTATTTGCCACCATCTACAGGTGTCTTTTCCTTGTTTACTTATTTCATAGCAAATTCCTTCTGAACTGACCCCGCAGGACCGCAAGGCAGCAGCTCTTTAGTACTAATGGGCCGGGTACCTAGGGGCTAGGACTTGACTGATCTACAGGAGGAAGGAGAGTTTCCTTCTAACCATGACCTGAGTGAGAAGTGGACTCAGGTTCTCGTCTCCATTTCAAATGGTGACTCACAGGACTGAGTCCACAGATGCTAATGGGGCACACCCAGCAGTTGGGCCAACACTTCCCTGGATTTTCTAGACAGAAGAGGTAGGGCATCCTTGGGTCGAAGCTGGCTTTTGTTTATTTCTTGATGTATTTTTACTTTCAGATGACTAGGCGATTTAGTGCTGATGAACAGGTGAAACCTCTGTCTTGTTCTGTCCTTCACGTGTGTGTTTCGTGTCCTTTCTGGCTTGCACGTGGAAGGCGAGGCTGGGAATATGGAGAGTGATTGCATGGAGAGTGCTTTTGCCCATCAGATGTGCTTGGATGGAGGTGACTCTTCAGACCGTGGCGGGCAGCCCTGGGGACGGGCAGAGTGCCAGACTCGAGTGCAGGAGAAATGGCATTGCCTCATGCCTTTAAAAAGTCCATTTATCAAGCTCTTGGGTTTTACAGGATGCTTTGTGAAAGAGCTGGTTCTGGGCTCTGCCTTGGCAGGAGTTTCTGTTCCAAAAAAGGGAAGTAAATAGGGAAAAGTAAAATGTGGTCCTTGATTATATGAGTAGAAAGAATACTGCTGTCCCTGTCCCCAGATTGCCTGGGGGAATTGAACCCTGGAAGGAAAACAGTGTCAGGATACCACTCTTCCACATCATCCTTGGGACATCCTTGCTCCTCGTCCCTCCAGAAAGTTGGAAGCACGTGCCTGATTTCAGGGGCGTGGCTAAGAGAGAGCTTAGAGGAGTCGTATAGTGACATGCATGTTCTGTATGTCGTCTCCACTGCTAATGTATGCTCTGTTTTCAGAAACCTCCCTTTGCCAGCCACTCGGTGGCACCCTATCCCAGGAGTGGCTCACTGTCAGGGATTTGGGTGGCTCCTTCTGCCTCCAGTTAATACCATTGTTACAACCTACAGGGACAAAATGATCCACTTTGATAGGTTTAGATTCAGCCAGTACAAGTCTTATTTTTGGCCACTTGCATCAAGGAAATATAGTCTCTGTCCAAAATGTTACAGAAGTCCTGGCATTTAAAATTTCTCTTTGCTTCTGCAAGAACACCATGGCCACACCGTTTGTGCGCAAGCCCTGTCCGCCTGCAAGTTACGGATACGCATAGATGTTTAAACGAAGACATGCTTGTTTGGCCAGAGGTCATCAGCCTGATCTTATTTGTTCATTTAACAAATATCTATTTAATGCCAGTAGGGGCCAGATGCTCAATGCTGGTTATGGGTAGGTATTTTAATGGTCTGCAGAGACGCTTCATACAAAAGATTAGCATTTTGTGGTTATGACTTTGGAAAATAAGTTGTGTCCTAACTTGATGAGGCACATCCACATAGGACTAGACTGGGTGACACGTCATACTTGGAAAAGGAGAATTTCCTCAGTTCTCCACTGCACGGAGCCCCAGAGCTCGGCGTCTGGGGCCATTTGCTGGGATGGTGAGTGAGCACTTCTGTGCCCCACATCGTCTGCACCTTCTTCCCACGGGGTGCCTTCCAATCCTTGTACATCCCCCCTCTCTGCTTGTGTCCTTTTGGTGTCACTGCCCGTGACTGAGTGGACTCTCTTTGTTTTGTAGCTCTTTTCTGTGAGCCAGGCCGTGTCCAGCAGTGCGCATTCCTCCAAGTCTGCGGTAAACCATGCACCCCGCCTGTTGTCCTCACCGCCTCCTCGTGTGTGGTGTCTAAATCCTCTTGTCCTTGTCGTGCACCCACCTCGTTCCTAACGCCCACAGAGTTGAACAGGTTTAAGTGGTTTTATTTGACAGTCCTTATGGGGAGCGTCTAGAAAGCGAGCCAAGAAGTTCTTGAATTGAGCTTTGTTCACCCAGGAACTTCTGGAACCTGTGAGGCATTGGTTCTGTGCCTTTCTTTTGAGCTCTGAAGTTGAGCCCCATACGGTGATGAGCACCTTGTACTCATAATGCCCCAGCTTGGCTTGAGGCCCCAGATCAAGTGGAGGACTAAGAAATGTTCTAATTGCAGAAGTGAGTCTTAATCTTCCTCTTGAAACTAGGAGAAAACCAGCTGAGTCATTGATGAGTGTGGCTGTAATTACTTTTATTTGTATCTAATTGTCGCAGTATTTAAATGGCGGTAATGAGCCCAGTGGAATAACCCAGCCTCACAGCCTCTTCAAAATAAGATCTGATGGAGTCACAGTGAGCACATAGGGAACACTCATGTCCCCTGCTCTGCTGGCACACTTACCACTTGGACTTCATTTTGAAACCTTGAAGTGGGATGTGCGTTGAGCAGTAAAGTGCCAGGCAGTCTGGAACCAGACGTGTAAGGATGGAGGTTAGCCCTTTCCTGCCCTGTAGATAGACAGGTTAGAAGCAGAAAGCAGGCCCAGGTAGGAGGTGACCGGCCCGGCCTGGCCCTGCCCCCGTGCTCAGGCCCCAGTCCCCTGGTCCAGGCCCCCCGGAGAGCCTCTCTGCACTACATCTGCCTTGTGGTGTTGTGGGCCCTACCCTGGCCCTGCGCCAGCACCTCCCTCCTGGGGGCCAGAGTGAGTGGCCTCGGGCGTGGGGGCCAGAAACAGGAGGACGTTCAGCAAGCGGTCTGGCTCAGAGGCTACCACAGCCCCAGGAAGCACCCCACCCCAGGCTGAGAACAGGTAGAAGACAAAGCAAGCCAACGGCCAGGTGGATATACCCTGATCTCAGAGGTCCCACTACTAAATATGGACTCCCAGCCTTACTTTTCATCTTCTGCTCCAGAACAATCCCTCTCCCCTGCCCCTACATTATGTGCTGCATTCTCTGTGGCACATGCAGTACAGGGAGAGGACTCCCGCCTCCCTGTGGTACTGCACCAGTGGGCACTAGGGCATTTCTCTCCTTGGGCTACAGCAACTCTGAGAGAGCCCGGCCTCTCTCTCTCAGCTCTCCTACAACAGTGCCAGAGGGCCTCGGTGGTGACAGGTGCTGCCTAGGAGCACTTACCACAAGCCAGGTGTGCTCTCGGGGTCTCCTGCGTCTTCAGTGAGTGCTCACAGCTCCCTGAAGAGGGGTCCCACCGTGGCCCGTTGTGCAGATGAAGCCAAGGCCCGGAGCGGATGGTCAGAATTGAGGTAGCTGTGGCGAGTAGGATTCGCAGCCTGATCCTGCAGCCCTCACTCTTACCTGCCCGGCCTCGCCATCCGGTCAGGGTCCTTGGTGCCATACCACCTCTTGAGGGCTGGAAAGAACGCACAGGAGGAGACTCAAACAGACCAGTACTGGAAATCTACATTTAAGAAATGCCCAAGTCAAATTTAGGAACTATGTTCCTTTCTGGACACGTGCTCTGGTATTTCACCTAGCTCCCGGAGTCCCCCCTTTTGACGGCCAGCAGTCCCTGGGGCCACTGGCACTGAGGTGTCTGAAGGCCATGTGCTGTCTGTCTCGCAGAGATCCAGCACCCCCTCCTCGCCCACTGGCACATCATCGTCCGACTCTGGCGGGCATCACATCGGCTGGGGGGAGCGGCAGGGCCAGTGGCTACGCAGGAGGAGGCTGGACGGAGCTATCAACAGGGTCCCCATGGGATTCTACCAGAAGGTGTGGAAGATCCTTCAGAAGGTAAGCTTGGCCCTGTTGCTGGGGCTGGACACTCCCAGGGGAATGAACCGTTACCTGCTTTGAGAGGCATGGCAGCACCTACAGGGATCAGGTGGCCAGTCCCTGAGCTTGGGGAGTCCCAGCCTAGAGCAGGGTTTCTCCACCTCTGACATTTGGGACAGGGCGATTCTTCATCTGTGGGGGGTCCTGTGTATGCAGGATGCTCAGTGGCATCCCGAGCTCCCACCCGCAGCTGGGACAACCGTAGAGGTATCTGGACATTGCCAGGTGTCCCCTGCGCAGCAAGTCGTCCCGGTTGAGAACTGCCGGCTGGAACCACAGCAAGTTAGATAAGGCAGCAGCCCACGTGTTAGGGGCCCCCTGTGGTGTATTTTAGGAACATAGAAAAGTCAGAAGATCGACAAAACCCGGGGAAGGCAGGGAACACTTTGGATGAAAACGTGGTGACATACTCCTGCATGTTCCGGCCGGGTGCTGTCCCCATTGTTCAGCCACACAATCGAGCACCCTGTCTGCAGGGCACCAGGTCTGCCCTGAGGCACGAACCCTCTGTGGCCATCAGGGCTGCGTTTGCTGGCTGCCTGAGTATGTGAAAGTATCTGCAGAGGCCACCAGAGACAAGGAAGGTGGAGCTACAGACTGCGCCGCACACCCTGAGTGCCTGGCCCCGAGGGGCGTCAGCAGGGGAGGCCGTGCCTCTCTGCTGTCCGCTCCCCCTGCCCCAGCCTGGCACTCGGCCTTCCTCGTACTCGGGCACTCTGCCTTGGTTAAAAGCTTCTGTGCAAATTAAGAACCACAGGCAGGACCGGCTTTTTATTCAAACTATTTTTGTGAGCTCATTCATTGCATCGTGGGAGAGGAGAGGAGGGAATCCCAAGTGCGCACACGCTACACCCCCTTCCCCGAGGCGTGGCGCCTCGCTGCTGGGTGGCCGGGGAGGCCGAGTAGGGCCTGTCCTTCTGCTGCTGGTCCCGCCTGGGCCTCTGCTCAGGCGGTGCTGCCCCGCTGTTTTCCGCCCTCCCGTGCCCCAGGACTTCGGAGGTGGCCGGTTAGATAAGAACACACTTCCTAGAAAATTTCCCCATTCTTGCTGGGGCATCATCCACTCCATCCAGACTTCCACTAGTTCAATACCAAGACACTTTTATTATGAAAAAACATTTTGTGTTAGCCGGCACTGGATATTTATATACATGGGTGTGCGTGTGCATGTCTGTGCATGTGCTCAAGTCTTTTGTGATTGGTGCTTATTATAGAAATCTCAAAAATAGATGCCTGCAAAGGCACAGAAGTATCACTTCACCAGCAGGAGCTGTGAAAATCACCCTTTATACGGCCCCAAAGGGGGCCTCGCAGCCGCCGGGGCCTGGTTGCCAAGTGAATGGCGGAGCAGCCGCAGAGGAGGCTGCGCGGCTCCCTGGGGCCATGTTCGCACCAGGCGCCTGCTACTTCACCAGAGCCGCTCCACCGAGAGCCGCCGGGGGCAGTGGGGACGAGCTCTCTGAAAATAACTCGGACGGTCTGGCGTGTGCAGCCCGCGCACAGGGTTCCAGGGCAGGGTGACTTTTGTGTGTGCGAGCGTGTGTGCACCCGTACTGATCAGCTTCTGGAATCTGAACCGTGCTGTGTGTGTTCTGCCTCCAGTGCCACGGGCTGTCCATCGACGGTTATGTGCTCCCATCCTCCACGACAAGAGAGGTATGATGGAAACCCCGTTGCTGCCCCCCCCCCCCCCCCGGGCTCTGACCACGACTACTCTACTCCCGCTGCTTTCATCACTTTTTCTTTGTCCCCTCAGAAACCGCAGTTCTTACCTTCAAGATCTTTACATTTGCCCTTTAAAGTGCTATTAAATGAGTAGAGCTGCTCACCCCCGTCCTTGGGTGCTCGTGCAGACTCCTCCAGCCCCTCCACTGAGAACACTCACCTTCCTGGTTTCCTTTCTCTGAGTCATTCTTTTGCAAATTGAATTTTCAATTCCTATCCCCCCCCCCCCAAGACACCATGCTTTATGGCACAAGGAGTGACCAGGAAGAAAGAGGAACAAGAAAAGGGCCTGCCCCCTGGATGGCCCAGTCAAGTGGCATAGGTACATAGAGCTAGGACAAGACCAACTCACCCCCACAGCAGAGTTCCGGCCTCATGCTTCAGAGGGTTCCAGCTGGTGGAATCAATGTGGCCGGGAAGGAGGCAGCATTTTGGAGCTGAGCCGTGAGCCCAGTTGGTGCTGCAGTCAACGTTGGCGGGCTGGCTGTCCTCAGCGCACTGCTGACCCCCTGCTGGTCCCTTTGGCAGATGACCCCACAGGAGATCAAGTTTGCTGTCCATGTTGAGTCGGTGCTGAACCGCGTGCCGCAGCCCGAGTACCGGCAGCTGCTGGTGGAGGCCATCATGGTGCTGACGCTGCTCTCAGACGTGGACATGAGCAGCATCGGGGGCATCATCCACGTGGACCACATCGTGCAGATGGCCAACCAGCTGTTCCTGCAGGATCAGGTGGGTGTGTCCAGGCCCGCCCAGTCACCCCACAGCCAAGGTGGGGAGAGGGGCAAAGGGGCAGGCTGGCCGGCCTTTATTTCTGTTGAGGCGGAGGATTCTGTGTCCAGTAGAAAAGAATATTCTCAAACGAAGAAAATGTCATCACAGATGGTTTAAAAAAAAAAAAAAAGCCATTTGGTTAGAAAATGGCACAATGGCCACTTGGGAAATTTAAAGATCTTTGGAATTGGATAGACTCGTTTTGGCTTCGGTTTTAGTGTGAACACCACTCTTGCTCTGGACAAGCAGACTGCCTGCCCAGCAGGCAGAGCTGAGGGGGGAGAAACCGCGCTCCCGTTACAGAGACGCAATGCACTACAGAGGCGGCTGTGTGGGGACACAGGGTGATCGATGGAGGAGAGGCTGCCTGCCGTCCCTGGGCACTCTGGACTGCGGCCCTGGGGCTTGACGCCCCTCCCTGGGGGCTGCCGGCCTCCAGCACACAGCCACCATAGGGCCAGGAGGTGGGCCGCTCCTCATTCTCTGCCTGTGTCTTTTCCTGTTGTAGATGTCAATTGGAGCGACGGATACGCTGGAGAAAGACCAAGCCACGGGCATCTGCCACTTTTTCTATGACAGCGCTCCAAGTGGGGCTTATGGGACAATGACTTACTTGACAAAGGCAGTGGCTTCTCATTTGCAGGAACTGCTGCCCAATTCAGGCTGCCAGATGCAGTAGGGCCTCAGTGCTCTGAGTCTTGTCACTTGCCCCGTAGCCTCATTCTTCCGTTCTCCAAGATCCCCGGTGTTGTCACAAAAGCATGTCCCATCAGAAACCCTGGCAGGGAGGAGGTGGCAGCCTGAACTGAAAACAGTGCATGTCCAAGCCACAGAGCCGACGGGTCCTATGCTCCCCCAGGGAGTGCCACAGGTCACTGTCTAGGTTCACTTCTTTGTGACATTTGCCACAACATCTGGTCTCTTGGAGTCTGAAGAGGCCTGAGGAACTGGCCTGTTTCTAGTGCAGTGTGAACAGAGAAGCCAGCGTAAATTGGCTCTCACCGAGAGTTCCCGAAGCAGTCAGCTGTGCTAGTGCCACATGTAAAGCAGCAGGCGCCGGACGCGTGGACCTTGACAAGGGAGACATCGTAACAGCCTGTCTGTGGACCAAACTGCTTACCAAATAGAACAACTCTTTCCGTGCAAGTTTGGTTTTCTTAGGCCTTGTTTTCTTTCTAGGCTTCATTTTATTGGCATAGCTACCTCTCTTGCTGAGATTTAGAAAATTGCTCACAGTTAACTTGGCTCGTGGGCCAAGGATTTTTATCAAGGATTTTATCCTGGCCACTTATGATTTAAAGATTTCTTCTGCT
>PJEM01016340.1:0-26164 GCA_004023845.1 Helogale parvula | reverse complement strand
AGGCCCTGCATCGTTTCTTCTTCTTTCTCCAAATCCCAGCCCCACCCCAGGCAACATCCATTCTAAAATTTGTTTATCGCCCCATGTAGATTGTTATATTTGTATAACATGGATATGAATGCACAAGCAACATACAGGACTGTTATGTGGGTGCTGGGTTTTTTGTTGTTCTTTTGTTTTTTGTTTTTGAGAGAGAGAGAGAGCACGAGCATCCGTGAGCAAGAGAAGGGTAAAGGGAGAGGGAGAGAGAATCCCAAGTGGGCTCCGTGCTCAGCACGGAGCCCAACACAAGGCTTGATCCTATGACCCTAGATCAAGACCTGAGCTGACATCAAAAGTCAGACACTCGACCGACGGAGCCGCCCGGACGCACCTTGTGTTTCTAACATTGCACCAATTATACCATATTGCGTATGTTCATTTATTTGCTCAACATTTTTTCTTTTTTGAATATGCTTAATTTCATTTATCATTTTAACAATTTAAAGTGTTTGACAATAAACTATATTAAAACATAAAAACAAGAAAAATAAAAATAAAAAATAAAGTGAAGAGTTCAGGGGCATTTAGTGCATTCACAATGCTCCCATTTATCATCACCCTCTTCCAAAAGCACGGTGTTGCAGTACACGTATGTGACTGAACCAATCGAAATTGCCGTGTTTGTTTCTGACCTTTTTTTCGCCCCCTCTTACAAGCAATAACGTTCTAAACGTTCTCCTCCACATCTCTTGGTGCAAGACAGAAATTGAAACGCTCGTTCATGGTGTGTGGACATAGTCGATGTTTAGAGATATTGTTAAATTGTCCTCTAAAGTAATTGTGTAAGTTTACATTTCTCTAAGCAGCATTAATAGAATTCCCTTTGCTCCATATCGTCACCCATACTTGCTACTGATGGGGGTTTTTTTTCTTTTTCCCATTTCATATAATTTGCTCATCTAACTGGACTATTTAATTATTTTATAGAACTGTAGAATATATATTTATATATGGTTACATATACTTATATATCCCTTATCAGTCATATATGTGGCACATACCATTTCCTAGTTTGTGGCTAATATTTTGGTTTTTCAATGTTGTTTTTGATGTTTATTTTAAATTGTTAAAAGAAGAAAGGGAGTTTCTGCTTAGATAAATTTACAAATGCTAGGCTAATAGGGGGTTAGTAAAGAAAAAAGTGGGGCTATCCAGGAAATAGCTCTAAGCTTTTGGTTTGAGATCACAGAAAATTCTTTCACAAAACCCTGGGCTTAAAAGTACATGGATCTGACTCATGTTCTTTTGCATACAGTAGGGCTTCAGGTGATCTAGAAGGAGCTAGGACTAGGACGAGAGAGGCACAGGGGTGAGCCAGAGGCAGACACTCTGCACACCATAAAAACGGTAGATCCTCAGCAACAGTAGACTGGAACAGTTTGTCAGTATTTCTATTTCTGCATACGGGCTACAGGCCTCAGAGCTTACTGGTGCCTGGACCCTGCAGAAGTTGGATCAGGCTGAGGATGGGAGGATGAGATAGGACCTGGGGTGAAGGCAGGTCTTTTCTAATCCATTTTAATACCCCTCTGCCTACCCACCCCCCCACCCCCATCATCCAGCCAGTTTAGCCAGCTTGCCAGATTTTAGGGCTTTTTTCTTTTTATGTATTTTTGAGAGAGATAGAGACAGAGACTGAGCAGGGGAGGGTCAGAGAGAGAGGGAGATACAGAATCGGAAGACAGACTGTAGGCTCTGTGCTGTCAGCACAGAGCTCGACGCAGGACCCTGAGATCATGACCTGCTCCAAAGTCAGATGCTTAATGACTGAGCCACCCAGGCGCCCCAGAAGATTTTGCTTCTAAAGACTCACACCTGTATGTGGAGACACTCTGCCCTCAGACCACAGGAAGTGCCTGGATGGTAAGTTCTCCCACCTGGGGCAGCTCTTAGCCAAGGACGGAGGGACTAAGGGCTGAGGGAGAATGGAATCCCAGTTCTCTTGCTTCCTGTTGAGTGGGGAACTCTGAGGAAAATAATTTTCTTTTTTTTTTCTTATGTTTTTTAAATTTATTTTTGAGAGACAGAGAGAGACAGTGCGAGCAGGGGAGGGTCAGAGAGAGAAGGAATCGCAGAATCCGAAGACCGGCTCCAGGTTCTGAGTTAGCTGTCAGCACAGAGCCCGATGCAGGGCTCAACTCATGAACCGTGAGATCATGACCTGAGCAGAAGTCGGATGCTTAACCGACTGAGCCACCCAGGTGCCCCTATAATTTTCACTTTAAAGTGCTCCATCCAGGCCACACTGAGATGTGGCCCGGCCTGTCTTCTCCCCTTCTCTGTCCCACCTCCCATCCCCTCCAGGATTCTCCGGAGAGCAATTCCCGAACAAATCACCTGCATACACTCAGGGTCTGACTCTGATCATGTGACAGAAGATTCACATTCAGGGGTTTTGGTTCTGTTTTGGTTTTAGTTTGGAAGGAAGAGAAACTATAGCATGTTTTGTGTGCTCGGGGGAATGATCTGGGAGAGAAGAGACAGTTAATAGAGGAGGAGAGGGAAGAAGGGCTACAAGAGCGGTGTCCTTGGGTGAGCAGGATGGGCCAGTCCCTGAACAAGAGGCTCTTACTCTTGGGAGAAGCCCAGATGGGAAGGTGCACTCATCGTTGACAGGAGAAAAGCAGCCAGTAGGGTCAGGGTGCAGGTGGACCAGGAGGCTCGGTGGTGGATGGTGGACATCTTTTCTGGTTACCTCCCTTAGTGAAGTGAGACTCTCAAATGAAAGTGAGGAGAATGGGGGATGATAGAGTTCTGAACAGACAAAAGAAGATGTAACACGGGCTGAAAAAGCAAAGGGTGACATAACCAAGGAAATGTAACAGGATTGCTGAGAATCACTGAAAGCCTGTTTGAGGTTTGTGGACATTGGTTTTGAATGAGACCAGTCTGCAATGATGTGTGTGTGTGTGTGTGTGTGTGTGTGTGTGTGTCTGTGTGTGTGTCTGTGTGTCTGTGTGTCTGTGTGTTTTAAGTTTTTATATATTTCATTTGAGAGAGACAGAGAGAGAGAGAGAGAGCAGGGGAGGGGCAGAAAGAGAGAGAGGGAGAGAATCCCAAGCAGGCCCCACACAGCCAGTATGGGGCCTGATGTGGGGCTTAAACCCACAACGGTGAGATCATGACCTGAGCTGAAACCAAGAGTCGGAGGCTCAGTCATGAGCCACCCCACCACAACCAGAAATTCTAGTATAAACCTGTGATAAGCAGGTATATGTGATAAACCAGAGTTTAGATTCTGCCCTATGATTAGGACCAAGGGAAAGGCGAGAGTATCAAGGGTGGATGTAAGACAGTGAGTTTAATGACAACGTGCAGACTCCAGGTGAGTAAAGAGGGAGGGAAGAAGTGAGGGGCGATGTTGGCCTCAGAAAGATGGCAGACAAGGTCAATGGACTAACCGGAGGCCCCAGTGGCACTGCAGACTGTTGGGAGGCAGAGCCCTAGAGAAAGTGAGATGGAATGGTAGGAGGTGGCTGTCAGAGAGAAGCATGTTTGAAATTGAGACTTGGGTGGAGATATTGGCAAAGACAGTGGCTACTGGACGCGTGAGTGGGAGAATATGGTGGTTAAGCTGATCTAAAGGTGGTTGGGAAGCTCAGGGACAAATGCAGAGCGAAAAAATAGGACAGCATATGCCAAAATGGAATTATAAATGAATTCACTATTCTTTTTACATGTTCCTCTATTTCCCAAATATTGCACAATGTCTGTATGCTACTATATAAACAGAAAAAAGTTATCAGGTAAAATTAAAGATATTACTCAAAGATAAAAAGGAAAAAATCCCTTTATTTTATTGGTAAGTCAATTACTACTACTTACAAGTACCCAGGTCACAAAGCTCATAAAGTTATTCCCATTCTAGAGTTGTACCAATATTGCCAAGCAACTTACAGAATCATTTAAAATGAGACCAAATGAGAGATACGAGTTTCACAGTGTATGTACTTTGTTTCAAAAAATGCCTACTTTAAAATACATATTATTTGTGTTTGTTGTATTTGCATTTGACTAAGAAATCCTGAAATTATCTCTGGGATGTGAAACTGGGAGGACTGGGCATTTAGTGAACAGAAATGCAGGCAAGATTTATCTTGAATACCTCTTTATATTTTTTGATCTTAGAACAATGTTAAGATATTGCTTATTCAAAAATAGGTTTAAAAAGTAAAATTAACACAACTTAAAGTTTTAATAGAAAAACCTTCTTTTAAAAATTCATATATGCTTATGTTATAAAATGCTTCTTTGTGTTAGCAAATCAGTCTTTTTTTAAACAAAGAAATTCTCCTAGTACTTTTTTAAAAGGTAGCCATTTTCAGGAATTTAGCTACTATTCAAAGATACAAATGTGATATTCACATCCTTAAAAGCAAACTGCAGACATTACCCCCCCCCCCCCACCGCTTTTTTAAGTTTAGAGCAAATAGGCGAGAGAGAGAATCTCAACCAGGCTCCACACACAGTGTGGAGCCCAATGGAGACTGGATTCCCCAATCCTGGGATCATGACCTGAGTTGAAATCAAGAGTCGGATGCTCAACCAAGTGAGTCACCCAGGCATCCCTGCAGAATTTTGAGGAGAGCCAGACCCTACCACAAAGAAAATTACATACCATGTCACGTGAAATGTGTACTTCACCAGAAGCTAGTTACATGTGTTTGTTATGACTCCAGAGTTTAAAAGGAGAGGCAGTGCATTCCAGCACATTCTAAGCAGGTAGATTCAAGTCGCCACAGAGAAAAGAATAGTTAAAGTTGTCCAAAAGTGAAACCAGGAGGCAAGATTGCAAATCAGGAAATACACAGGATTGCAAATCCTCCACTAACAGCGGTAAGACTTTAATAAGCCTTTTAACATCCTGAAGGCTGGACCATGGGCTCTCTAGGGTCCCTCATAGCTCCCTAGCCCATGAGTTTGCATGTAGTGTGAGTTCCCTCTGCTAAGAGTTAAGCAGGGGTTGAGGGATGGTGGGCTAGGATCCTATCATGGCTTAAGAGGATGAACTGGAGCAGGTTTCAGATTAACCACTGGTACCTGACAATAAATCTGAGGACCTCTGGCCATGGACCCTAATCCATGCAACATTTAAAAGCTCAATGTAAATTTCATCACTTTCTGTGGGCACGAGGGTATGGGCACAAAAGTTGTTTGGCACAGCTCAAATATGAAGTGATCATGCAGAAGAGCCAGGATGCATCTCTATTAATGTTTAAGATGATCACCAAAAAGGAATTACAGCATTTCAAAGTGAAGGTGGAAAACTCATAGACCCTGAGAATAACCCCACAAATATCCAAGGACCCAAGAATTACAAGGTTGAGAACAACTTAACTCAATCACTCAGAAAGTATCTGACCTAGAAGATTTTGTGAATCAGATATGGCACAAAAGTTATCTACAAAATGAGGTAAACTTCTAATTTGGTCTACCTCAGTGGAAGCTTGACCATTGATTGTAAGGGGCTGCTATTAAGCAGCATTCATCATAGTGTTATACATACTGGTCGATGTCTGTTCCAATTGGTCGGTAACCACACTGCACCAGCTACTTGTATGTTGGAATTACCTGAGCACTGACTAAGGGAAATGCTGGTGATATCACACCGGCCCACTGCCACGGAGAGGCCCTGTAGGATGCTGTGGTGACTAACATCTCCAATAATAATCAACACCAGTAGTATCATTATTAAATAACTAACATTTGTGTAATATTCTATAAAAAGTTTCCATATCCTTCATGTTGTTTGATAGAAGCCCAACTTTTGAGAAAAAAAAACAGAAAACAAAGAAAAAATATAACTGCAGCTCTTATAGCTTGAGCAAAACTAGGCAAAATATACAGAAATCTCACTGGGTCTGCACATTTCTTTCATAAATGTCTGCACAGCCAATGGCAGTAGCTTCTGCTGAATAGGTGACCAAATCACCTATTGGGCTTCACTCTAAATTCTCACACACGTGCACATACACACACACAGAGAGACCAGAGACAGGTGTGTAGATGCTCCATTTAGGAGAAATGACCAAAGGATGATTGTACTCCTGGTGTCTGCATAGGCACGAGACTTACAGACATAAATGTCTAGTGATTCCTAAAGTGCTTGCTGGGGAACTCTGAACAGAGAGTTCATGGGAAAGTTTCCTGATCCTAGAATTTAACCTTGCACAAGCAGTAAGTTGCAGCAAAACAAAAATATGAAATAAACCACAGAACCGGGACTTAAGTATCAGACCCCAAATGTTGCTGAGAAAAGAGAGTTCATTAGCAGCGTTTTGTCCAGCTGGATTCAGAGCCAAGAGTCAGCCTGCTGCTGCCGGGGACATTGTTAATCAGTGAACAGAGAACCAACTCTTCACTAGGAGGACATTGGTGGGTAGTGCTAGTATTGATTTGTGGCTAAAATTCAGCTGGAATTAGACACAAAGGAACTCAAACTCTATTTACAGTTAGGTGACTGCCAGAGGTATCTACCACATAAAAAGGTCTTGTATATAACCTCATAACGACTAGATTTAAATGGATATATATTTACCTCATCTTTATCTTAAATAGGTAATCTTTCTCTACTTTATTGATAAGGCTGAAAAAACTAGCTTGACTTAGTGTCTCAGAGCAAGAAAGTCACAAGGCGAAATGGAAACCAAAAGGCTTCTGTCTCCAGATTCTATGCTCTTTGCTTTGTACGACATCATCCTTCCCTTGCGGAGAAGGACTATACAGTGGCCAAAAGCTGTGTATATTCAATTTGGGAAGGACTGTAATCACCAGCTGTTTGCTCTGACTTGTATATACAAAGATTTTGGAAGATCATCCTGACATATGTATTAGACTCATGTCCTTGGCCAAGCTACATTCAAATCCATGTAATTATCAGCTATATAATTTTTTAAAACTGCTTGTGAATATTTATTATAGCAAATATACCATAAATCAATTTTACTTTCACATTAATGATTACAAAATCAGGCATCACTAAGTTATTCTTCTTCATTCCCAGATGTCTTTCATGGATGTCTCCATATCCAAGGAAATGTTCCTAAAGCCCTGTTATGTCCCATAACATTCCAGTTCACTCGAGTGGGAATAAAACCCTGTAAACAATAACTGGAGGGGGGATTGTAGCAAATCACTCTGCCTCCTTGGGCCTCAACTTCTTCATCTATAAATAAAGGCCTTAAATACAGGACTTTCAATCTCCCTCCTTTAGGAAAGAAAAAAGAAAAATTCCTCTTGAAATAGAAAAAAAGAAGTTCACATACATAAAGATATTCAAAACCTTAATGTAAAAAGTAGCAAGGCCTCCATACAGAACCACATCCCCTGCAAGGCATAGTCGTACAACTCTCTAAGGAGGGAACAACAACTTCTATGAATAGCTTCATCGCGAAGGCTGCCTCTCTCTTCAATTCTTTGGACCAGAGAAACAGAGCACGTTGGAGACAAGGCAGGGCTATTGGCTGTAGTCAGCACAGTGCAGCCACCAAGAGAAGCTATGAGAGAGATGCCACAGTGCAGACCGAGTCCTGATTCAAGCTTCACCTGAAGCCAGCACTACCCAATTGCGTGCTTTCAGATGAATGAGGCAATAAATTCCCTTCTTTGCTTTGGCTGGTTTGAGGTGGGTGTTCTGTCATCAGCATCTGAAAAGTTCTGATCAACAGGGAATTTAACCTCAGGTTGTAAAGTCTCCATTCCCAGAGCGACTGAGTTGTCTCTCTTCTACTGAACTATTATCTTCCTAGAACCAAACTTATTCCCAACCCAAGATAACCAGTTCTTGTAGTAGCACCTTCTTTGTACTAACAGCAGGAAATGGGCATCGTATAAACAAAATTATCACCCCAGGAGATGTGCAGATGAGAAGCCTTTAAGAAGTGGAGAGCAGAGAAGGGTCAATGAACCATGTATGATCTTATCATTATCCAATGTCCAAAACAAGGCCATGCAGAGGGGACACTGAATAACAAGGCGTGATCATACAGAGAGGAAATCAAAGCTCAGTTGAGGCTAAGAATAGCTGTTCTTTAGAGCTCAAAGGAACCTTAAAATGTACCTGGTACTTACTACCTTTTCCCTCACAGATGCACAAACCAAGGCCAACTGCTTTTTCTCAAAGTACACAGCTAATGCCAAGACTACAATTCAAGGCTTCAATAAAGAAAGTGTTCTAACAGTTAGACTTGTCAAAAAAAAAGTTGTTGAGTCAGAAAATAGATATTTCCTATCATAAGAATGACAGGCTCACCATCTATCACTGATTCTTATGATGGATGGAGATTGGAAGAGAGACCAAAGGTTCCTTTCAAGTCAAAGAGTCATTGAGAACTCTCTAGTACAATAAAGGTTTTTGTGGCACAGGGAATATGAGTTTTTTCCGTAGTGTATAAGCAGGTTGGGGCATCTGTCTCATTGTTCTTTTCTTGTTTGCTTGTAGACTCACATCATGGTTGACAGCAGTGAGGATAGATAAGATATCTTCACGTCTGCAGGCAGATAAGAAAAAATATTTTCAATCAGGAAACAGAAATCACATAACAGGTCATAGGAAGAAACCCTAAAACACATGACTTCTTCATAGTCTAACAGGCCAAAATTCTAACTGGAATCCTGTCAAGTATAAAGAAATGATTATTTTGAAATTAAAAAAAGAAATGCTAAATTATATAAAAGTTTTCAATATTACATTTAGTGTTTAAGAACACTATAATAGTGACATCTTGCATTTTAATTTTTTTAGTTTATTTATCTATTTATTTATTTTGAGGGGGTGGGGGTAGGAGAGAAAGGGAGAGCCAGAATCCCAAGCAGCCTCCATGCGGAGGCTGACACAGGGCTCAAACTTACGAACCATGAGATCATGACCTGAGCCAAAACCAACAGCCTAATGCTTAACTGACTGAGCCAACCAGGTGCCCCTCTTTTTTTTTTTTAAGCAATCTATGGCTTACATTTTAAGGCCCTTGGTCCACAAAGGAAGTTTGCATATAATTATTTTTTCATGTTTCTCCTCCAAGATGGTGGATAGATTAGATAGATAGATAGACGATAGAGAAGGACCCTACTTTTTTAAAGCTTATTTTGAGAGAGAGTGCCCATGTGCACAAGTTGGAGGAGAAACAGAAAGAGGGAAAGAGAGAATCCCAGGCAGTCTCCACCCTATCAGCGTGGAAAGCCTGACACAGGGCCCAAACCCACAAACCATGAGATCATGACCTAAGCTGAAATCAATCAGTTGGATGCTGAGGAGGGAGGAGCCAAGATGGCGGAGAGAAAGGGAGCTCTGTAAACTTCATCTGCCCCATCTATCGAACTGAGAAGGACATTGCTCTCATCTGTAAGAGTGGAAGGAGAAAATACAAACTCCAGAAAGAACACAACCTCAAAGATGCCTGAGTGAGTGAGTGCAAACTGGGGAGATTGGAAAATGGGCCAGTCCAAGACGGGCAGGGGAGGTGGGAGCACCAGCCCAACATGGGGAAAACGCAGGGAGCCCCTGAGAGACAAAGGGAAGAGAAAGAGAAACTGAACACACTCATAGTACTGTCTCTGGGGAAGAGATAAAGAACATTTAACCCCGCTCAGAGAGAAAAATTCTCACTCCATATATAACTGCTGGGCAGCCCAAATCCCGAACCTGGGGGGCACAAGGGAAAAAACAGCCTCCACCCGTGTGCCATCCCAGCAGGGAGTCAGCAGCCAGGGCGGCGGCGGCCCCAGGGTGCGTACTTCGGCCTCGGCCTCAGCTGCTGGAGCGGGAGCACAAACCCCCACGGTGCATCTCGCCTCCAGCATTGGCCCGCAAATCCAGAATCCCGGGTGCCAACAGGGAAAAATAGCCCCCACCCCTATGCGATCCTGGCAGGGAGTTGGCAGTGGCTGAGGCAGGGGCACGCCCTTCGGCCTCAGCTACGGGAGAGGGAGCACAAGCCTCATTTCCACAGCGCATCTCGCCTCCAGCATTGGCCACGTGAATCCCGAATCCCAGGTACTAACGGGAAAAAATAGCCTCCACCGCTACGCGATTCCTCAGGGAGTTGGCGGCAGAGACAGGGGCACGCGCTTAGGATCCAGGAGCACGCAGCTTATTTCCTACAGCACCTGGCGCCTCAGGCTGCAGCAGTGAGAATCCCTGCCAGTGCCAAAAGAAATTGATCCCTCCCCTTACGCAATCCCGATCCCAGCTCAAGGCTGGGAATTGTTGGTGGCATCTGTGAGGGCATGCACTTCGCCTCCTGTTGCTCACCTTGCCTCTGGCAGTGGCAGCACAAATTCCTGCCAGCACCAAAGAAACTACTCCTTCCCCCTACCCAATCGCAATCCTGATCTGCAATCCGACTGGGGGCTGGGAGTTGGCCAAGGAGTCTGTGAGGGTGTGCACTTCACCCCCAGCAGTGCAACTCACCTCCAGCAGCGGCAGCACAAATCCCTGCCAGCCCCATGAGAAACTGCACCCTCCTCCTACAAGATCCCGGCTAAGAAGCCAGCCGCCAAAGCAAGTACATCTCATCTGTGGTGGCATAAAAGTGCATGGACTAGGATTTTGAAATGAGGCGGGCCTGGAAAATACAGCTTGGCTCAGCTGCAGCACAAGGAGATCATAATCATTAGTGACCTGCAGTGCTTAGTTCCAGCGGAGCTTGGGGTGCCGCCATTCATCCTCCACAACTACCACAGCAGGGCCTCGAAGAAAACCCCTGAGACCGACTACATCAAACCAAACCTATCCGCAAGGGGGAGTTGCTAAGTTTTTTTTGTTTTGTTTTGTACATATTTTTTATTATTATTACCTTTTTTCTTTTTAAACTTTTTAAAAATTTTTACTCCTTATTTTCCTTTTTCCTTTAGCCCTATTTTTTTTTCTTCCTCTTGCCATCCATTCTCCTATATCTCATCCTTATCTCTCCCCTCAACTGGTTAAACACTTGTAGACTGTTAATTGTCCTTTGTTGTCTCTACTCCCCTTTATTTTTTTCCTTTTTCTTCTTCTCTTCTTTTTTTCTCTTTCCTCTCCATTTTCTTTTCTTCCTTTCCCCCTTTTAATTTGTTCGTTTGTTGGATTTATCTGTGCGTTTGCGTGCTTCTGTTCCCTTTGTGTTTGTCTGTCTGTTTTCCTTCTCAGGGCTACCCCAAGACACAACTCAAAGTGCACATGACGGCGAGTCCCAAATATTGCTGGGTACGGAAATAAAATAATCAAAGGCACAACAAGAGAAACTGAGAGACACCATTTAAAGAATCTTTCCTGAAAAGGCAGGCCCTGGATAGTCAATAAGCCTCCTTTAACAGAGCAATACCAACAGGTGCACAGTGCACAATGAGCTTTTTAAAATTGACAAGAGACAGAAAACTATCCAAAATGACAAAACGAAGGTACTCTCTCCTGAAGAACCTCCAGGAAGAAGTCAGCCAAAAAACTGCTCAAGGCAGACCTAGACAACATACCAGATCAAGAATTTTAAAAACTTGTCATAAAATTAATAGTTGGAAAAAACATCAGAGAAGCAACTGAGACAATGACTAGGAACCTTGAAAATAGGTGTGACGAGTTTAAAAAGGCTATAAATGAGGTGAATAATAAAATGGAGGCAGCCACCTCAAGGATTGAAGAGGCAGAGAAGAATAGGTGAATTGGAAGACATAGTTATAGCAAAAGAGGAAGCTGGGAAATAAAAAAAGAGAGAAATTGATCCAGGAGTAGGAAAGGAGAATTCAAGACCTGAGTGATACAATCAAACAAAATAACATTCGTATCATAGGAATTCCAGAAGAGGAAGACAGAGAGAAAGATCCTGAAGGGATACTAAACCAAATTATAACTGAGAATTTCCCAAATCTGGGGAAAGAAATAGATATTCAAATTCAAGAGGCACAAAGAACCCCCTTAAGATGTAATTTGAATCGACCTTTGGCATGGCATATCATAGTGAAAATGGCAAAATATAAAGATAAAGAGAGAATTCTGAAAGCAGCTAGGGCCCTAACGTACAAAGGGAAACCTATCAGAGTGGTTACAGATCTATCTAATGAAACTTGGCAGGCCAGGAAGAAATGGCAGGAAATCTTCAATGTGATGAACAGAAAAAACATGCAGCCAAGAATCCTTTATCCAGCAAGCCTGTCATTCAAAATAGAAGGAGAGATAAAGGTGTTCCCAAATGAACAAAAATTGAGAGAATTCATGACCACCACACCAGCCCTACAAGAAATCCTAAGAGGGACTTTATGAGGAAAATGTTGCAAAGAATACAAGGTGCCAGAGACACCACTATAAACATGAATTCTATGGAGAACACAATGTATCTAAACCCGCATTTTTCAATAATAACACTGAATGTAAATGGACTGAATGCTCCAACCAAACGAAACAGGGTAGCAGAATGGATAAAAAAACAAAATCCATCTATTTGCTGTCTACAGGAGAGTCATTTTAGACCTGAAGATACCTTCAGGATGAAAGTAAGGGGATGGAGAAATATCTATCATGCGACTGGAAGTCAAAAGAAAGCCACATTAGCCATACTTATATCAGACAAATGGACTTTACAGTAAAGGCTGTAACAAGAGATGAAGAAGGACATTATATAATAATTACAGGGCCTCTCCATCAGGAAGAGCTAACAATTATAAACATCTATCTGCCAAATTCGGGAGTGCCCAAATACATAAAACAATTAATCATAGACAGAAACAATCTTACTGATAAGACTGTGCTAAGTACAGGGGACTGTAATACTCCACTGACAGCAATGGATAGATCAACCAGACAGAAAATCACTAAAGAAGCAATGGACTTGAATGACACATTGGAACAGATGGAATTGATAGATATATTTAGAACTCTGCATCCTGAAGTTAGCAAATTCACCTTCTTTTCGAGTGCACATGACACGTTCTCCAAGATAGATCACATACTGGGGCATAAAGCAGCCCTCCATAAATACCAAAGAACTGAGATCATACCATGCACACTTTCAGATCACAATGCTATGAAACTTGAAATTAACCACAGGAAAAAGTCTGGAAAACCTCCAAAAATGTGGAGGTTAAAAACCACCCTACTAAAGAATGATGGACTAATCAGACAATTAGAGAAGAAATTAAAAAATATATGGAAACAAATGAAAACGAAACTACAACAATCCAAAATCTCTGGGACGCAGCAAAGGCAGTCCTAAGAGGTAAGTATATTGCAATCCAGGCCTATTTCAACAAACTAGAAAAAGTGCAAATTCAAAATCTAACAGAGCACCTACTGGAACTAGAAGGGGAGCAGCAAGAGCACCCCAAACCCAGCCGAAGAAAAGAAATAATAAAGATCAGGGCAGAAATAAACAATATAGAATCCAAAAAAACAGTCGAGCAGATCAATGAAACAAAGAGTTTGTTATTCAAAAAAATAAACAAAATTGATAAACCTCTAGCCAGACTCCTCAGAAAGAAAAGAGCACCCAGATAGACAAAATCATGAATGAAAAAGGATCTATTACAACCAATCCCTTAGAAATACAAGCAATCATCAGAGATTACCATAAAAAATTATATGCCAACAAACTGGACAATCTAGAAGAAATGGACAAATTTTTAAATGCACATGCACTACCAAAATTCAAACAGGAAGAGATAGAAAGCATGAATAGACTGATAACCAGTGAAGAAATTGAATCCGTTAACAAAAATCTCCCAACGAACAAGAGCCTAGGGCCAGATGGCTTTCCAGGGGAATTCTACCAGACATTTAAAACAGAGCGTATACTCATTCTTTTCAAACTATTCCAAAAAATAGAAATAGAAGGAAAACATCCAAACTCATTCTAGAGTATCCGATCGAAAAAAGACTGCTTCTTTAGCAGGTGATGCTGGGAGAACTGGACAGCAACATGCAGAAGAATGAAACTAGATCACTTTCTTATACCATATACAAAAATTAACTCAAAATGGCTGAGGGACCAGAATGTGAGACTGGAAACCATCAAAACCTTCGAGGAGAAAGTAGGAAACAACCTCCTTGACCGCAACCGCAGCAATTTCCTACTCAATACATTCATCAAAGGCAAGGGAAATAAAAGCAAAAATGAACTATTGGGACCTCAATAAGATAAAAAGGTTCTGCACTGCAAAGAAAACAATCAAGAAAACTAATAGGCAACTGACAGAATGGGAAAAGATAGTTGTAAATGACACATGAGATAAAGGGCTAGTATCCAAAGTCTACAAGGAACTCACCAAACTCCACACCCAAAAAACAAATAACCCAGTAAAAAAATGGGCAGAAGACATAAACAGACATTTCTCCAAAGAGGACATCCAGATGGCCTACAGGCACATGAAACGATGCTCAACATCACTCATCATCAGGGACATACAAATCAAAACCATACTGAGATACCACCTCACCCCAGTCAGAGTGGCTAAAATGAACAAATCCAGAGACTATAGATGCTGGCGAGGGTGTGGAGAGACGGGCACCCTCCTATACTGCTGGTGGGAATGTAAACTGGTGCCGCCTCTCTGGAAAACAGTGTGGAGGTTCCTCAGAAAACTATCCATAGAACTCCCCTATGACTCAGCAATAGCACTGCTAGGGATTTACCCAAGAGATACAGAAGTGCTGATGCTTAGGGGCACATGTACGCCAATGTTCATAGCTGCACTGTCAACAATAGCGAAATCATGGAAAGAGCCTAAATGTCCATCACCTGATGCGCGGATCAAGATGATGTGGTATATATATACAATGGAGTATTACATGGCAATGAGAAAGATTTGAAATTGGCCATCGAGTGGATGGACCTCGAGGGTGTCATGCTAAGTGAAATAAGTCATTCTCTGGTTTCTCTCAGATCGTATAAATCTTTCACCTTTTACTAAGCAAAATAAGTCAGGCAGAGATGGACAGATACCATATGTTTGCACTCATAGGTCTAACAGGAGAACAGGAGAAACCTAGTGGAGGACCAGGGGGAGGGAAAGAGGGAAAGAGAGTTGGGGAGAGAGAGGGACGGAGAACCTGAGAGACCACAGAATACTGAAAACGAACGATGGGTTGAAGGGGGAGGGGGCGGGGCAAAAGAGGTGGTGGTAATGGAGGAGGGCACTTGTGGAGAAGAACACTGGGTGTTGTATGGAAACCAATTTGACAATTAGCTATATAAAAAAAAGAGTTTGATCCTTAACTGATTGAGCCACCTAGGTGCTCCTAGGGATTCTACTATTAATAATGCCCTTCCTATTCTTGATTTGAGGAGGAATACAAAGATAAACATGACACAATTTCTAGGCACCTCAAATGCAGACATGAAGCATGTGCCAAATATGGCATGTACACAAAATGCATACTATAAGGCAGAATGTGATCAACACCATATGAAAAGTAAACAAAGCTCCATTCCAAGTTCAGAGGAGAAAGAGCACTTCCTGGATTCCATAGAGAAGGTGGCTTTTGAGCCTGGGCTTGCAGGATATTTAACGTTTACCAAAATGTTCCAGGGATGGGCAATTCATGCCACTGAATACAAGGCACAGGCTTTGGAAAGAGAACTCAGGTTTGAAGCATGGTTCCATCACTCGCTGACCATGTGGTTTTAGGCACAGTCACTTATTTCACACTAAATATGCCTTTGATTTCTCAGCTCTAAAATAAAAGCCATAAGAATACCCATTTAGGGACTGCCATGAGAAGTAAATGAGGACAATTTATGTAAAGCACATAGAACACTGGCTATAAGATTCCACTGACCATCATTTTTAGTATTATTCGTATTGCCACTACTTATCATTATCATGGCTATGTTCAAGTGGGAGAGCAGGCCCTGCCAGGTTCTTAGTCCTGCATCCTGTCTCACACAGTGGTTTTCCCTGCCTCTGGATCTTCCTGAGGCTGACTCATCTCCATTCAGTCTCACCTGAAATATGACCTCTACCAAGAAGCCTTCTCAAGGAGCTCCCTGTGGCATTCTCTGTAATATCTTGTTTGCTTTCTTCACAGCAGGTATCACTTTCTGAAATTATCTTATTAATTCAAATATTTACCTTCTTACATTCACTTACTTACTGGTCTATAAGGTCCATAGAGAAGACATTCTGTCTCTCTTGTTCATAATTAATCCCTCTCCCGAGCTCAGTACTCAGAACAGTAGGCACATAGTAAGTCCTTGATAAATCTGTCTTGTCTTTGAAGTCATAGGACATTGGTTTTTGATGGCTATAATGGGGATAAAGGGATTAATGAAAAAGACGAAAAAGCTAAGGTTCACTCAAGGTTCCAATCCTGAATTCCTAGTTCTGAATTTCCAGAAGAACATTGTGACCATTCCTAGAAATACAAATTCAGGAGAAGGAGGCTGCTAGGGAAGGCTGGAAGGTGAATCGAGGACTGTGCATACTGATTGTGAATGCCAAGGGCAACAAGGAGGTGGGATGTCCGATAGGCTGCAAGAAATGTATTGGACTGACCCAAAGAATGAGATTCACTCAGTCATTAGTCCAGCAAATATTTATCAAGCTCAACAATATATCACGTACTGGGTCAGGTGCTAAGGACAGAAAGTTGAGTGAAACAACTCTGCTCTCCAAAAACTCAGAGATTAATGGACTAGAGACGGCAATTTTGGAGACATTTTCATGGAGGTCAAGCAGCCTCTGGGCATAGCTAAAGCTGCCCAGAGCTATAAAGAACAGAGAATGGGGTCCAGGGCAGAACTGCAATGAAGCACGTGGCAGATACAGAAGGAAAATTGTCAGAGCGGTGGCAGGAGATCAAAGGTATAATGCCAAAGGCAACACATAGGCACTCAGTAAACATGACTCATAAATAAATGAACAAATAAAAGACCCTCTTACCAAAGCGCTGGGTGTTGTATGGAAACCAATTGGACAATAAACTATTATTTTTTAAATAAACTTCTATCATTGTTTTCTTTTTTTTATAATAGTTTATTGTCCAATTGGTTTCCATATAACACCCAGTGCTTCTCCCCACAAGTGCCCTCACCATGACCATCGCCCCCTTCCCTCCCTCCCCTCCCCTTCTATAAACTATTATAATTAAAAAAAAAAAGATCCTCCTACCTTTATTTATACTGTTTCCTTCTGCCCAGCATTTTTTAAATCCTAATTATTTACCTAATGTCTATTTGTCATCTCTAGAAGCTTTCCCTGATCCTTCAAATCTGGGAGAGGTACTAGTTCTGTGTGTTTCCAAGCTTCCACCTATGCTTTATAGTGTGTGTTTGCCACAGGGGATGCTCTTCCCCCACCTGCTTTTCCCTATCCTTCTAGACTGTGAGCAACTCTGTGAGGGCAGAGACTGTGTTTTTTTAAATTTTGTATCTTCCTTTTCTGTTATATGCTAGTGCTCAGCATAGGTTTTTTTGGATGGATAGATGTTTAAATGGATGGACAGACGTTTGGATGGATGGATGGATGGATAGACGATGGATGAATAAATGGAGAGACAGATGGACAGATGGATGAGTAGATGGATGGATAAACAGACAGATGGATGCAAAGGGGGGTGTGTGAATAGTCAGGATAACGGATAGGTAGACAGATGGATAAACAGGTAGGTGTATGGTACAATTCAAACATCTCACCTTGGGACCAATTTCTTCAGATTATTACACAGAGACTGAATATACCAGCTGCCTTCCTCCACATGCCGAAAGCATACATAGCCGGGGATAGTGGCCAAGCCAAGAAGAAAATCGGCATCACTGGGAATGCTGTCCTGAAGGGAAGGGGGAGGAGGTGCATGCTCAGAATTTAAAGCATCTGCTTTAATGTATACAGAAGGTTGTATCTCTTCACCTTGACAGGCCTGGATAAAAAAGAGTTTGGGTTTATGGGCGAGGTCAGGGCATTGCTGGGCTGTGAAGTGAGACATGATCTCCCGAATGGAAATGAGGACCCCATCTGAAGAGTAGACAGCTCCAAATTTCCCATGGGTCAGAATACAGAACACAAAGCAGTCTCCATCAGCATGGTCTGGATGACTCTTATATTTCTTCAGAACCTCATCCAGATGTCCTTTGGTCACATTATTATATATATGTACGTTGAACCCAAGCCACTGAAACACATGCTCCAAGCACTCTGTAAGGAAAAAAAAAAAAAAAGGAAAAGGAAAGAAAGTGGAAATAATAAAATGAAATAGAGTAAAATGAAATAAAATGAAGGGGTGAAACAACGTTAATAGTTATAAAACTTGCACATTAAGTAGCCTAAAGCTTGGATTTTTTTCTTACTTTCATAACGTAACATTTTATAATTTACCTACCTTCTTATAGTACCTACAGAGCTATCACAATGGTCCTGAGAGTCAGCAGAGGCCAGAGTTTCATCCTGTTTCTCAGATGAGAAAGCCAAGGCCCCAGGACTCACTCACAATCACAAACTCTGTGCTGATTCACCATGCTTTCCCCCAACCCACAGAGATGTAAATGGTCAGTAACTCCTTTTGTTCTTTCAGCAGATTAGTGATACCCCAAGTGCTATGGTCTTCATGTTTGTGCCCCCTAAAATTCATATGTTGAAATGCTTACCCCCAAGGTGAGGGTATGAGAAAGAGGGCCTTGAGAGGTGATTAGATCGTGAGGGGAAAGCCCATAAAGAGACCCCAGAAAGCTCTTCTGCCATGTGAGGATGCAGCACAAAGACTGCCACCTGGCAAGCAGGCTCTCACCAGACCTCAAAATGTCAGAGACTTGATCTTGGACTTCCCAGCCTCCAGAACTGTTAGAAATAAATGTATATCATTTATAAGCCATTTAGTTTATAGTATTTCATTATAGCAGCCCAGGTAGGCTAAGACACCTAGATATACAAGAGGCTTAGAACATTTATGATATCACCCTTACATTTAAATTTTTTTAATGTTCATTTATTTTTGAGACACAGAGAGAGGGAGAAAGAGAGAGACAGAGCTGAGCAGGAGAGGAGCAGACAAAGAGGGAGACACAGAATCCGGGCAGGCTCCAGGCTCTGAGCTCTCAGCACAGCACCCAGTGCAGGATTCCAACCCATGAACCCTGAGATCATGACCTGAGCTGCAGTCAGATGCTTAACTGACTGAGCCACCCAGGTTTCCCATATCATCCTTACATCTAAATTTTGGATGTATGGCACAAAAACAGACACATAGACCAATGGAATAGAATAGAGAACCCAGAACTTGGCCCACAAATGTATGGCCAATTAATTTTTGACAAAGCAGTAAACAGTATCCGATGGAAAACAGACTGCCTCTTTAGCAAGTGATGCTGGGAGAAGTGGACAGCAACATGCAAAAGAATGAAACTAGACCACTTTCTTACACCATACACAAAAATAAACTCAAAATGGCTGAAGGACCTCAATGTGAGACAGGAAACCATCAAAACCTTCGAGGAGAAAGTAGGAAACCCTCCTTGACCTCAACCGCAGCAATCTCCTACTTGATACATCCCCAAAGGCAAGGGAAATGAAAGCAAAAATGAACTCTTGGGACCTCATCAAGATAAAAAGCTTCTGCACTGCAAAGGAAACAATCAAGAAAACTAATAGGCAACTGACAGAATGGGAAAAGATAGTTGCCAATGACATATCAGATAAAGGGCTAGTATCCAAAATCTACAAGGAACTCACCAAACTCCACAGCTGAAAGACAATGACCCAGTGAAGAAACGGGCAGAAGACATAAACAGACACTTCTCCAAAGAGGACATCCAGATGGCCTACAGGCACATGAAACAATGCTCAACATCACTCATCATTAGGGACATACAAATCAAAACCATACTGAGATACCACCTCACGCCAGTCAGAGCGGCTAAAATGAACAAATCAAGAGACTATAGATGCTGGCGAGGGTGTGGAGAGACGGGCACCCTCCTATACTGCTGGTGGGAATGTAAACTGGTGCAGCCTCTCTGGAAAACAGTGTGGAGGATCCTCAGAAAACTATCCATAGAACTCCCCTATGACCCAGCAATAGCACTGCTAGGGATTTACCCAGGAGATACAGAAGTGCTGATGCTTAGGGGCACATGTACCCCAAAGTTCATAGCTGCACTGTCAACAATAGCGAAATCATGGAAAGAGCCTAAATGTCCATCACCTGATGACTGGATCAAGAAGATGTGGTATATATATATATATACAATGGAGTATTACATGAAAATGAGAAAGAATGAAATATAGCCATTTGTAGGAAAGTGGATGGACCTGGAGGGTGTCATGCTAAGCGAAATAAGTCACATGGAGAAGGACAGATACCATATGTTTGCACTCATTGGTCTAACAGGAGAACAGGAGAAACCTAATGGAGGACCGGGGCGGGGGAAAAAGAGGGAAAAAGAGTTGGCGAGAGAGAGGGACGCAAAACCTGAGAGACTATTAAATACTGAAAACGAACGGTGAGTTGAAGGGTGAGGGGGTGAGGTAAAAGAGGTGGTGGTAATAGAGCAGGGCACTTGTGGGGAAGAGCACTGGGTGTTGTATGGAAACCAATATGACAATAAACTATTTAAAATAAATAAATAAACATTAAAAAACTTTTAAAGCAAAAAAAAATGTTAGATGTAGAAAGAAAATGTGAAAATTAAAAAAAAAGATTTTAAGATCCCCAACCTGCACCTTATAGACTATTAACACTTTCTTACCAGCATCTCTATCAGTCCCTGGTCGTTTTTCAAGTTTGGTAAAGATGTGGTTATTGACAACAACGCAGTGGCCTCTGTGCTTCCGATCCATCCTGTACAGAATTGCTTCCTTGAAAGAAGAAGAGATAGAACCACTTATGGGGAATCCTCATTTTTAGGGTTTAATGTTTCTAATCAATCACTTTACTTATCAGTACTTAAGGCTGAAAGTTCTCAAGATTGTGGTCCTGGTCTAGAATTTCTCAATTAAGTCTAAGGTGACATGCCAGGTACTGATTAAAATTCAGACTGCATTCAGTTTGACAGCAGAATGTCAGTTAGCAGTGTTAAATAACAGAATATGTATTTTAACTTTGGCAAATCAAAAGCTTGTGCAAAAGCATCTTCCTTCTGTTTTCTTTTTTGATTTTTGTGTTTATTAAGAGACAGCAAGAGAGCTAGCTCAAGCCAGGTAGAGGGGCAGAGGAAGAGTGGGGGGAGAGAAAGAGAGAGCTAGAATCTCAAGCAAGGCTCCATGCTGAGCCCAACACAGGGCTCAATTTCATGACCTGAGCCAAAATCAAGAGTCAGACTCTCAACTGGCTGAGCCACCCAGACACCCCACATCTTTCTTTTTGGATTAGCAAAGTGAAAGAAGCATAAGTAAGGATCTAACAAGACAACAAATATATCAAATGTTTATTTCTTTTTCAGATGGTAAGATCCTGGAGTACTCTGATTCCTCTGAAAACAGAGAAGTCTCTTTTGTAGAGATCACAGTGAGAATTTTAAAATACGTGCAGTTATTTCTGAAGGTTATTGTAAACAGCGATTACAAATGAACTGAGTTGGCTTCAGTGGGGCCTCTGTGTGGCTGAAACAATCTCCTAAAAACAAGGTATATCTTTGATTCAAGCAGAAAAGAAGTGGCTTCAGTCAATGGAAAAGAAATTCCCCTACCTGGAAATAATTGAAAGGCTATGTGTGGCTGTAATGGCAACAGCACTTCCTCCATAGGCAAAGGTGAACACACTTCTGATTGTTTCAGAAAGAGGTGGGGTAGTCACAGAGATCATCACAGAGACAGAAAGAGGAGCAATGACAGAAACAAACAGCTCTGAGCCCTCAAAGCCATTAAGGGATGGACCATAGCTGGAGAAGACCTTTGTGCTGTTTTCAGCAGATGCTCCCAACATTTCTATGGAAACTCTAGTTTCTCTGTTGCCTTGAAAGAGTTCTCAGACTCTTCAAATATCTTTCCCCAAACATTTAGATTTCCTTACAGAGGATGGGTTGAGAATCAAGATCACATGAATCAGCTCAAGTGTTTCTGGCAGAAAGCTTGGCGCTATTGAGGAAGCATCTACCTGTTACTGGATATAGAGAGGCTAGATGGACTCCAGGAAGAAGAGGGGGGAAAAATCCCAGAGAACCCAGTCTGGATAAAGCAAAAGTCAGTCCACAGCCCAGGATTCATTGAGTCATGCCTTTGGCATTGGTTAAAGATTGCATTGCTCTGAAGGGTTCCTGCAGAATTCCTTGGTTCCTCTAAATACAAATCCACCACAGAGACGAAACCAGTGATGCACTGTCACATGGCAGTACAGGAAAATGAAACTTGAAACTTTTCTTCTCCCACACCCAGCAAGTTTTCAGTAGAATCCAGCAAGCTCTGCCCTCAGCTCTAAGGCCTGAGTTAGTTATTAACTATAGTTAAGGGTCACACCTGGGTGCACAGCTCAGGCTGAGTCAATCCAGTATCCCCAGACCATAGAACCCAACAAAAAGGAGCCAAACTTCAGTTGTACAGAGCGCCTGTAAATTCCTCCTCACCTTGGGGGAAGGTAATACTCCAAGGAAGCCATGTCCAAACTTCCAAACCACAGAATTGCAAAACAGAAAAAAAAAAAACTTACTTATTTTTCAGAGAAGTGAAGCAACTGCCTGAGCTGCTGAAGCTACACAAGGGGGGAGCCAGGTCTTCCGAGGGCAAGCTCGGAGTCAGACTCCTGGCTTCAGATCCCAGCTTCACTAGTTGCTTGTCCCTTCAGGAAAGTACTAGACCTGTTGATTCTCTGTTTCCTTATCATTAAGTGAGAATAACAGTACTACCTACCTCTGGATTGGAGGATTCAATGCGATAAGCCCTAGAAAGCTCTTAGAACAGTGCCTGCCTGGCACATGACAAATGCTCAGTAATGGTAACTCTCACCAACATTCTATCATGCAATCTCCTGCTTTGGCAGAAAGCAGAGATTCCTAGGAATGTGAAGTCTTTGGACTCTGAAGTTTAAATTCCCAGGAAAAAAAAATAATAAGAAATGGCCTCCCATAAACTTTATGTATCACAGAGAGATTACGCCAAAAATGTGCTCATAAGCTGTTTAGCCCTGTACCAGATTCTGTAATATTTTCCTAAGGTCATGGTTTTTGGGTAAGGATCCAGAGCCCTAAACACACTGTTGCCAAGTCCCTCCTTCTGGCCTCTCTCCCTCTGAAAACTACAAGCAGCATCTGGAGCCACACGACACCAGATGTTCTCACAGAGTCAACATTCTGCTCTGTCATGCTGGCTTGTAGGTGGCAGCCCTCCCAAGTCTCCCTTCCCTCCTTACAGAGGGCGACCTCATTTCGAAGAGTGGAAGGAGAGCAGATGCCTGTGCTCCCCTGACGCTACTGTGCAAGGGTGTCAGAGTACAAACCACCCATTCCTCTCCATCCTCCCACAGAAAAGCCTGCTAGGATCCAGGCCTGAAATGAGATAAGAAATAAATTTTCCACTAATTTGTTATGTTTCTCCATCAAGAAATCTCAGATTACTTGGTAACTATCAGATGGTCCTATTCCTGCTGTACTAATCCAAGTTCTGTAAAGTATATTAGAAACAACCACCATAATTCCTCATGGGCTGATCTTGCCAGGAAACCCTTTGTTGAAGAAACAGGAAATGTATGAAATGCAGGAAATCAACACAGGATGAGGACCAAAAAGTTGGACTTGATGCAGAGAAGGACAGACACCTAATCCCCAACCATAGAAAACTTCAGCAGCAAGTGGAAAAAAAAAAAAAAAGAATCAACTCAATCAACTCTCTCCTTTCAGAGGAGGCTCACACAGACACAGTGGCAAAATTATGTGACATATGTACAAAGATATTTATTCATTGTAGCATTATTTGAAATATCTAAAGACCAGAAATAACCCAGAAATGATATCCACCACTAAGAAGTGGGAACAAGAGCTGTGGAGCAGGATGTGGAAGACAATTCCTGTCTAGGAGATACCATTACACAAAGGAAGTCAAGTGAAAAAAAGTATTTCAATGAGGCACCTTGTTTATAATAAAGGGGACAATGGCTCGATTTTTTTCAAAAGACCAATAGGATAAATAAAAAATAAACTAATAAAAATGGTAATCTATGGAGGGAGGTGAAGAGGGGCAAGAATGCAATGGAGCCTCCTCTGAGTACACTTTCTTGAGAGTTTTTACTTTGGGCTTACAGAAACGTTTTGTATCATTAAATGCAAAATTGAAACATAGCCTAGGGCCCTCATCTTTTGTGCATGATCCACCCATTCATTCCACCCTCGAACCCCTTACCCTCAGACAGTAGCAGAAAGCCCCAAAGGGGTCTTGGGGAGGGGCTAACACTGCCACTTAGCTGTACGGTGCACGGCACCAAGAGATCTGTTTGGGGTGACTGGCAAGTCACCCCCAAGTTCCTGGGGACGTCTCCCTGCTGGAGCCCACCAAGCTTTCGGCTGCAAGAGAGGGGCTTATTTTCAAGCCAGACCAAAGCTGCACCGCCTCACTCCCAGGCTGCACTAGACCAGAATTCCCCAACTTTGAGGGAACAAATGCAAAAGAATTTCAGTTTCACTCTCCAAAGCACTTCCGGACTTTCATCTTGCAAGCCATATTTTCCTTCCTACAAAATGCTAGTTTCTCTCAGCAACATCCAAAGACCAAGTAGGCTGTTTTCTGGGTTTATCCAGTTGGTTTTGAAAGCAGTTGAGTGAATTTTCTGCAATTAAGAGCAACACAGATACAGCAACAGGCTCTGCCATTTCTCTGAAAATGCTGCATCTTCTGTTGACACCCCTCCCAAATCTCTGTGTCAGAGAGGAATGAATGAATGACCCACTGCCTGGCCGTGCTCAGTCTTCTTTCCACTGTTTTCAGATAATAAGGGTCCAATAAGGCCAATAAGAAGATGCTGTTATATCTCTTCCACAGAGAAGCATTAAGAAATCATATGCCTCTCTATAAGAAAATCATTTGCCACACTCAAAAATATTGATTTGGTTTTTACTGTAAATCAATTTAATTAATTAGGAGGTATTACCTGAAATACAGTTTCTTCTCATTAAATGCAATGGTTGGCAGTGCTCTTTTATGTAAGAAAACCTCTAAGGTGCAAATGAAAAATGATATGATTACCAGTTTCATTTTATCCAGGGCCATAATTGCCTACATAACTTTTTTAATATCCCAAATACTCAAATTTTATTTTACTTATTTATTTATTTTTCCTTTCAAGATTTTATTTAAATTCAAGTTAGGTAGCATATAGTGCAGTATTAGTTTCAGGAATAGAACCCAGTGATTCATCACTTAACAGTGCTCATTCCAACAAGTGCCCTGGCTCATCATCCATTCAGGTCATCCCCCTACCCACCCTCTCCAGCAACCCTCAGTTTGTTCGCTCTATTTGAGTCTCTTATGGTTTGCCTCCCTCTCTGTTTTTACCCTATTTTTCCCTCCCTTCCCCTATGTTCATCTGTTTTTGTTTCTTAAACTCCACATAGGAGTGAAATCATAGAGTATTTCTTCTTTGCTGACTTATTCCCCTTAGCATAACACACTCTAGCTCCATCCACATCATTGCAAATGGCAAGATTTCATTCCTTTTGATGGCTGAGTAATATTCCGTCTTCTTTAGCCATTCATCAGTTGATGAACATATGGGCTACTTCCGTAGTTTGGCTATTGTTGACAGTGCTGTTATGAATACTGGGGTGCAGGTACCCCTTCAAATCAGTATTTTTGTGTTCTCTGGATAAATATGTAGTAGTGCAATTGCTGGGCTGTAAGGTAATTCTATTTTTAGCTTCCTGAGGAACCTCCATACTGTTTTCTAGAGTGGCTGCACCAGTTTGCATCCCCACCAACCATCTAAGAGGGTTCCCCTTTCGTTGCATCCTTGTCAACATCTGTTGTTTCTTGAGTTGTTCATTTTAGCCATTCTGATAGGTGTGAAGTGGTATCTCATCATGGTTTCAATTTATATTTCCCTGATGGTCAGTGATGTTGAGCATCTTTTCTTCTGTCTGTTAGCCATTTACTTGTCTTCTTGGAAGAAATGTCTTTTCAGGTCTTCTCATTTCTTAACTGGATTATTTATTTTGGGGGTGCTGGGTTATCGTTCTTCATAGATTTTGAATGCTAACCCTTTACCCAATATGTCTTTTGCAAATATCTTTTCCCATTCTGTAGGTTG
>PJEM01016339.1:0-26182 GCA_004023845.1 Helogale parvula | reverse complement strand
GTCTATAAACTCGTAACTGGATTAGTCTAATATTCAAGGTATTATAGTTAAAGTGGCTAATTTTCTCTCTCTGTTAGCTCACTAAAATTCCTTCAAATGAGGAATGTAAAACTGTGATATGAAATTCATTTTTATATAAGTGGGTTTTCTTGAAGCATTAGCTCTTTCTAGGTATCTGGGATTTGCGGAGGCCACTAAGAAGTCCGAAGGCTCCGAGCTGAAGGCTGCTGTGTGTGCAGAGGTCCCAACTGCCCCAAGGCCATGGATTCTCACAGGGCTCTAATGCTGAGCCTGGAAAACCCGTATTTCTGATTGTGCTTCCTGAGTCCTCCTGTGGCTGAGGCTCCCTCCATCCCTGTGAGGTGACAACTGTCCCCTAGCCTAACTTCCCAACTCCTAACCTCAGGTTTTCCATGTGTCCAATCCCTTTAAGGCTCCATTCTCCATTCCTCCGGATTGTAGAGGCTTCCAGGCCACGGCTTCTGGACAATGAAACAATTTAGCGGTTCTAAGGACCAGGAGCAACTCGGGGAAGTGGGACCAACAAATCCTAGCTCTGATGTTACTAACTGAGGAGGCGCGGTTAGTGACTTTCCTGCTCTGGGGCTTAGTTGCCTCATCTATAAAATTTAAATAATAATTGCACCTGCCTCAGAGGTGGTGAAAGAAAATCCGATGGGGCAGTCTAAGTGAAGTCCCAGGCCCAGCATTTCATGAGTGCAATCTATTACTGTTATTAATGCTACAATAAAGCCTTCCTCCTCTCATATATTACTTTGTTCCCTACCACCTTACGTAGACTTTCAGCAATTCTCTCTCTCCTGATGAGTTTCTGCCCTTTGGATTCATCTTGGAGACTCTTAGCCAGCTCACCTTATTTCCCGACTCCAACTGCAACAGAGAAAGTGACTTCCTGGTGACTGTCCTGCTCCCCCACGTGTCTCACCCTCTCCAGTTTGCTGAGACCATATGACTACTGTCTGCCAATGGCAGGTGTCCCTTGTAGGCTGAAGCATTTAAGAGCAGGTGTCCAAAACCTCAGCTCTTTCTTTCTCTGCTCCAGCTGCAAAAAAGCTACATGTGTACGAGCCGGCAGAGTCTCTGCCAGTCCAGGTGCTTCGAGCAGAGCCCCCAGCAGACCCATGTGGATCACATGGCTGGGCAAGAAAGAATCCCTGTGTGGTATGTCTACTAAAATGTTGGGGTTGACTTGTTCTGCAGCGTAGTTAGTCTAGCCCTGACTAATACACCTAACTTCAGACTGACTGTCTGTTAATGAGCATCATTCGGCCAGCCCCCTTTCCTGAGCTGGCCTGGAGGGATTCCCAGGCTGCACACTGATCACTCTCCTAGGACCTTTACAGAGCCACCCTCTTGAACATCCTCTTACGCTAGAACTCGTTGTGCCCAGGGAAAGATCTGGGCACAGCCAATGACCATCAGGAGTCTTTCTGGAGTCAGCAAGAGACTCTAGGAATTCATTTCACTTTCCCCTTTGCCAGAATGACTAGACTCTCATGCAGGAAAACACGACTGTCAATGCACCGAGACTTCTCTCAAGTCTTTAAATTTACCAGCAACTTCTTATATCTACTGGTCCCTCTGCCTATAATATTTTTATTCCTTTACTTCCTTTCTGGATGAACAATCTTCAAGTCTCAAAATAAGTGCCACTGCCTATAGGAAGGCTTCTGTGATTCCTCCATCTTGGTGAGGAACCATTGGCTCTACCCTCCATGCTACCCCAACTTGCCCTTGGTAACACCCAGAGGGTCTGTATTTCTAGTTTGATGTCTTCTCCGCTAAGCCATCAATGTCATGGTGACGGGGCTTCAGCTGGCTTATTTACCCCTCTGCTCTCATTTCTAAATTGTGCACCTGAAGAGAGGAGGTGCTTACAAATTATCGGCTGATCGATAAAAAGCATCTGCCTTTATAAGCTAGAGGGAGAAGAATGTGGACAGCTGCCCTCCTCAGCACGAGTGAGCAAGCTCTCACATTCAGGTCTCGTATCTAGAATGAGCTGCCTCTCCTTTGCGATGGCCCATAACTCACCGTGCCTTAAAGAATTGTTTCCCACGAATCGCTTTCTGCAAAGCGTAGTTCCATTTTGAAAATACAAAATACAATCAGATCCGTGGCTTCTCGATTCTGCCTCGTACATTAGCTCACTGAGACGCTGGCACTATTTTTATGGGCTAGAAATTAGTGGCACATTCACAAAGAGAAATGTCATGAGAGCCCAGCTCAGGGTCTCAAAATTATAGAGCGCGCACAGCTCTGATGAATAGAGAAGTTCGGAGCAGAGCCACACTCTCCAGACAGGCTCGCTGGGGAATTATTTTGGCTTTTCATTCTTTAGCACTACAAAGAAACACTTCAAACAGAGCAAAATCCTTGGAGGAAACTTTCTGCCCACCCCTCTGATTCAACAAATGACAGAACCCACCGGAGGACACCCCTTTCTGTTACGGACTCTTCTGGCAAAGATAACAAACCCACCACAGTCTTGGACGCTGTGCCGGAAAACCAATGCTTTGAATAAACCACTAGGAACCATTTTTGGGTTAATTCTCTGGGCTGGAATAGAAATGGAGACAACTGATCCAGTAAAAAGAACATGATAACAAGATCCACCCACATATATCAGCTTTCCATTTCTCTAATTTTTTTTCTGGCATATCTATGTATCTATATATATCTGTATCTCTCTCTGTGGACAGTTTTCAATGCTGTGGAAGAAGAGTACATGAATACATAACGAAAGCGACTTAGTAATTTATTTTATTTCTAGACACAATGAATGCTTTGGTTGGTGTGGTTTTTATTCCCTCATGCGCTCAACCAAATATTGTGGATCTTGGTAAAAGGATATATATATTTTTTGCCTGCTTATGAAACCCTCATTCTCATATTTTGATAATCTCTCTGTTGTGACATCTAGAGATTCTGAGTATTCGAGAAAATCTGTACTGCTTTTTAACGCTGAAAACTTTGACAGTTGGGGTAATTTTCTAGTCACTCAATCCTGAGCATCCGAGCTGCTCTCTTCCTAGATTCTGCATCGAGGGAAATTACGAGACAGAGTAAGGTTTCTCTCCTGATTAACGGAGCCCCTCTCTGACTGAGAAGACCAAACACGTGCAGACATCTGCAATAAGAACCAGTCCTGACTGTTTCTTAGGGCTTGTTAACTCTTCTGAGTCCATAAAACGACAGTCACTCACGTTACTGCAGAGGAAGGAGGGGTCTTGGAAAGGAAAACCGAAGTAAATGAATTTTACAGTGGTTGGTTCAAAGCTCTAGCATTCTAATTAAGAACCTCTAATGAAAAGTCTCAAAGCTGGTTAGGGGGATCCTTAAAGCAGTGGGATCCGACCCACCAGATGAGGTGTGAGTCCTCATGTAGACACTTGTTAATGCCCCAGACGCGCGCCACGACTTCCCCAGCCTAGAGCACACTGGACACAGGCAGGCAGCATGAGCCCGGCAGGAGGTGACCCTCTCGACCAACCTTTCTCCACGTTCATACAGGAGTGGGTGCGTGCCCTGGGGCTGCCACCACCAAGCCCCCCAAACAGAAGTTTGTTCTCCCGCAGAAGTCTAAGATCAAGGTATTGGCAAGGGTGGTTCCTTCTGGAAGTTCTGGGAGAGCATCTGGTACCTGCCTCTCCTCCAGTTCCTGGGGTGGTGGTTTGCTGGTGATCCAGGCTTTCCTTGGCTCAGAGACATCTCTCTACTTTCTGTTTCTGTCTTCCCTTGGCACAGTTCCTGTGTTTTCTGTGTGTCTCTCCTCTTCTTTCAAGGACACCACCAGTCATACTGGATTTAGGGCTCACCCTCATCCAACATGACCTCACCTAATTACACCTGCAAAGATCTGATGTCCTAATCAGGCCTCATTCTGAGATCCTGGGCGACATGAATTTTTAGGGGATGCTATTCGATCCGGGGCAGAAAGCGATGAAGGCACCTGTTGCACAGGGCAGACGTGAGGATTAGGTGTATGTGAATAAACGGAGGGGACGCAGAGGAGGGCCTGTCACACAGGGCGAGCACGTGAAACATGGCTGTGGTCGTAACTGCCTCCACATCGGGGTTGGGTTCCTACACGCACACGCGTATCTTCATCCAACATCAATGCTTTCGGCTTCTGATGACAAACTTTGAGCCTCCAAGACAGTTCCCACTGCATCCAAATGACACAAATTTTGGCCCAAAACATTCCCTTACATTTTCTGCCCTTCACTCCTGTCCTCTTTGTCCCCGTCTTTACCGACTCTCCAGAGCCCGGAGAAGGGCTGGCCTACGTGTGATCTAGAACCTGATTCATGGTAGTGTCTGTCTCTGAAGAAGTTCTTTCTGTGATTTTTGGAGACGTTTTCTGGGTGTGCAACCGCCGCTCATCGACTTGTAAAGGGGTCCTGATATTTTAGAGCAAAATGGCCTTTCTGGTCCTCCGTGGCCGACCGTCGTTCCTCCTGCCATCCTGAGGTCGGGCTCTGAGCCTGGGGCTGAGTGACTGACCATTTGATTTTGCTTGATGCTTCACAGCTTGGGGGAAAAAAGTAAACCCAGGTCGACTTACTCTGCTTTAACACACGTTTCCTGTGGTCCTAGGGGGCATTATGGGCTCCAAAGATAATTCTTGAATTGGTTTACCAGCATAATCCTGGCGCTTAAAGTGAGCCGACACCCAAACAGATCTGTGCTTTTCTTTCGTCCCTTAGTTTTGCCCCATCTATGAAATATTTTCTGGATTCAGCTGACTTCGGGATCAGAGTTAAAAAGCATGCAGGGTCTGATCGGTGGTTCTCAATGGTTGTGTGGATTGGCATTACCTAGAGGGTCTGCTGAGACCACAGAGTGTGGGTCCCCACGCACAGGGTCTGATTCAGGCCTGGGTGGGGCTGGGGAATTCGATTTTCTAGGAGGTTCCTAGGTGGTGTGGAAGTGTCTGGTGCACATTCAGAGATCGATCTAGGGCGATGGTATCAATCGATGTCTCTACCAATGTTGGTGTGGGACATCATTTCTTCTCCGAGTATTTCCTTTTATAAAAAAGAGTAGTTTCTGGTGCTCCCAGTGAACTCTGAGGGCTACCCACGTGCTAGAAAAACTCCTTGGGTAATTGTTTTGTTCATGGGTACTTTTATCAGCCGCCTTCTGGGGTAAGAGGTAAATCAACCAACCTCCTGGGTCCCACGGCTAGGAAGTGATAGATCCCAGGGCCTGGGTCCTTAGCTACCACTGGTGTGGGGCTCGCTTCTTATAAAACAGTCAGTATTCTAGGGATCCAGCCTCTTCCTTTTTTATTTGCGACTTTATTCTTCATGCTGTCTTCTAAGACAGTTGAAATGTTTTCTTCCTCTTCTTAGCACCTTACATTAAGCTATGGGCTATTTATTTATATCAGAATGCTTGCTTCCCTTTAGCAAGATAAGCATCATGAATCTGTTCACATGGTTACACTTCCCCAGCTTGCCTCCTGTGTGAGTGTGTGCGTGTGTGTGAGACAGGGTGTGTATATGTGGGAACGAATATGCGTGTGTGCGTGTGGGTGTGCGAGCGTGTGAGGGTATAAACCATCCCTTCTCTCATGAGAAAAAGGTAATAATGACATTTAAAGTTCTTTCAACAATATTCCTCCTTGGCAAAATCTAAAGTTGGTGTCCTTGAGGCAGTCCTCAAAATTTTGAGGGGTGGGGCATGGAATTTTTGGTAAAATTGCAAACCCGGGAACCATGACCCCTACATCACTGATGATCTGGAAGATCTTTAGTCTGTGTAGTTGTTCTCACTGAGTTCTCTGCATCTGACTTTTCCAAGACACAAACACACACGGACATGTGTGCACACGACACACACATGCCTGTATGCATATGCATGCACACACACGCACACGCTTTTTCGAACGAATCGTTGACACAGGTGGGTGGGAGAAAGCAGGCTACTTGGGTCAGAAAGTCTTGTTCTGTCTGTAAGTAGGTGGACAGACACCCCAAGCCCATGCTGGAGACGGAACCCTGGGGGGACATCAGCCTCTCCTCCCGTTCCCGGGTCTCTTTCTCTCCGTGGAAAATTCTGGGCCGTGGCCCTTCTCTCAACATTTCCTAAGTCCAAGGGTTACTGTTAGCTGTCAAAATAACTCCAATTTTTTGATAACATTTTGAGAGATGGAAGCTTTTGCCAAAGAAAATGATTCTCTCATTGGCATGTTGTGTATTTTTAATATTCCATTAGCTCAGTCCACTTATCTCTATAATTTCAAATTGGACCATATCATTTGTGAGCTGCAAAAGGATTTTCAGAGGCAAGTTCAGTCCAATTGTGGATGAGGTGTTTATCAGTTTCCACAAAATGTCATCTAAATTCCTATTTCACATTCTAAGATCTGTGCTGTGTACTCTCTCCATCTCGTAGAGCAAAAAATTACACACATCCAACTATCGCTTCTAATATGAATTAAAAAATGTTCTTCACTTTATCTATTCGAAACCAATATCCCTGGCGAATTTAAATATCTCACCTTTCTTCCCTTTCATTCCTCACGAAATAGCCCCGGGAGAGAGCCAGCAATCACATCTCAACCATCCGTTCAGAGGGCGATGGGCTAAGTCGAGAAGTCAAATCCCATTGGTAAAACAAGGCAAAAACTTAAAAAAAATCCATTAAAGTTGAGTTGATGACAGACACAAAGACGCGCCAACGGCACCACACCGGCTTCTGTTACTCTCCAGGTTCCTGCCACCTGGCCACCTACTGGCTGTGTGACCTGGGGAAGTTATCTCCCCTCTCTGAGCTCCGTCACCTCATGTATCCCGTGAAGGAGGAAGCAGCCCCCCGAAGTCAGGGAGAGTAAGAACTAAATGAGATTCATGGCAAGTGTTTGGCTGGAAGCCTGGCTGGCTCATACTGACTCCAATAAAAGTTCCTATTATGACTTTTATTTTTTTTTTTATTGCCAAATAAGGACTCTGATAAGTCAAGTCTGTTTCATTCTCTCTGATTTCCTAGCCTTGGCCTTTAGATGTTTTCTTCCCTCTGCCAGGAACAGTCATCTGCCCTCTCTTCCCAGAAAACTTCTCCTTACTCTCCGAGTCAGAGGTCAGCAAGCTCTGGTCCATGGATCACATCCGGCCCACCACTTGCTTTTGTAAATAAAGTTTTATTGGACCCCAGTCGTGCTCATTTGTTTATGTGCTATCTGGGACTACTTCCGTGCTACAATACAAGCAACGTTGAGTACTTGCAACAGAGATCAAGTGGCTCACAAACCCTGACATATTTAGTATGTGGTCTTTGCCAGAGAACGTTTGCCCGTCACTGCTCTGACCCCCCAGCTCAGGACATCCCATCCCTGGCCGCCCTCCTCGACCGTCTGAGACAAAGTGACTTCTCTGGACAGAGCATGTCCCTGGCCCCACATATCACACTGCCACAATCACTTCCACGCCTACCTCCCTGTACCACTGCAGTGAGCACAGCTGGCGCAGCTTTGAACCGCAGGAGGCGGGAGCACAGCCTTTCAGAAAGGGCAGGCGCTGGGGGTGGGCGAGAAGAGGGCTGGGCGGAGAGTCTGGGATCTCAGCCGCAAGCAGGGAGACAAGGAGGGAGGACAGAGGGTCAAGTGCGCGTGCTACACACACCTCGCAGGTGCCTGTGCACAGAGCTCTGGTTGTGAACACGCACTTCCTGCCTAAGCCCTTGACTCCATTCCCCGTGAGGGGCCTGACAAAGTACAAACGCACAACATCGGCTCTCTACGGCACCTCGGGCCTGTTGTGTATCATCTTACGTGCGGAGGCCGGCCGGGAACACCCGATCCAGTTAGCTCTTGGTCTTCGGGTTGGTCCCCCGGACGCAGACCCTGAGACCATGACGTGGGTGCAAAGAGCTTATCCAGGAGGGGATCCCAAGAAGCACAAGTGAGGAAGTGGGAGCAGTGAGCCGGGACATGGAAAAGCCGCGGGCGGTGAGGAGCAGGTCACTGACTGGGGCTCAGTCCCCCAGGGAGACTGCATACAGCCGACCCACTCGGAGCGTGAACGAGCCATTCGCCCCCCCTGATCTTTCCAAGGCTCCTGGCCGCTCCCGGAGCACTGCCTCCTGAGCAGACCAGGCACACGCTTGTGGTGAGACACGGCCCCAGGAAGGCAGCCAGAGGGACGGAGAAGCCGCCAGCCCCGCCGGGACAGTGAGCGCTGGCCCCTGCGATGTGGTCTAGCCCAAGAGGCAGGGGCCGAGGGGTAAGCAGGTGTGAGGAGCTGCACGATTTACCTCCGGTTTCTCACTCCATCTCCTCCCTGCTCCCCTTTGGAGCCCCAGTAAGTACGGACGTTAGGAGGAAATGTAGGCTCCACATTTGCTAAACAAAAATGATTTTTAAGTTAAATTAGAAGACCTGTTGCCAATTTTTATTTATTTTTTAATGTTTTTTTTTTTAATTTTATTTTTGAGAGACAGAGAGAGATAGTGCAAGCAGAGGAGGGTCAGAGAGAGAGGGAGACACAGAATCGGAAGCAGGCTCCAGGCTCCGAGCTGTCAGCACAGAGCCCGACGCGGGGCTCGAACCCACAAACCGTGAGACCATGACCTGAGCCAAAGCCGGATGCCCAACCGGCTGAGTCACCCAGGCGCCCCCAACTTTTATTTAAAAACAAAGGTGTTTGGACAGGATCAGGCAATTCAGAGAGCTCTGCCGACAGGCAAGGTGGCGTTAGATATGAACAGTCTAGTTCCGTTAAACATTCCAACGGCCTTCGGAAATGTTTCCTAGGTTCTCTAATTTCCTCCCGAGGAAGCAACCAATTATCACTAGTCCACTGTTAAGAATGGGATTAAGACTATATGCTAGTTAATGCTGCTTCTAAACCCTTTTAAAGGACTTGGTCTTTCTAGTCAAATATGCTTTAGAAATACCATGGGCTCCAGATGCATTTGGCTTAACTTTCCCCAAGTTCCTACACATTCCCCTTATCCATTTGACCATCTCCTGAGCCCCTCTTATGGGCTTCTGAAGTATGAATACATTCCAACCTCTTCCAGAAGCTCAGAGTGGACAGAGGCGAGAGACTATCATCAAAATATTGTTTTTCCTCTTGATAACTTGGTTAATAGGATGATAAATAATTTGTGTGCAGAAAGGAAGAGGGAGCAATAAATTCAGCCAGGGAAGATGGGGGAGGTGCGGGGGGGTTCATGGAGGAGCTCTTCAGAGCAGATCTGGAAGGCGGACGGGAGTGAGCAGCAGGTTAGCAGATGACCCGGTGTATGTGTGTTATCTCTGTGGCTGCCTGACCAACCTCCCCGACCTTCATGCTTTAAAGGAATGACGAACACTTCCGACCATACAGTTTCTGTGGGTTAGGAATTCAGGATTCTGATGCTGTGTCTCTCATGAGCCAGCCCTCAAGATGCGGGTGAGGCTGTAGTTTAATTCTTTTTCATTTCTCAACGTTGATTTATTTTTGAGAGAAAGAGAGAGGGAGGGAGGGAGACACAGATCCAAAGCAGGCTCCAGGCTCTGAGCCATCAGCACAGATCCTGAGGTGGGCCTCAAACCTACGAACCACAAGATCGTGACCTAAGCTGAAGTCAGACGCCCAACCAGCTGAGCCATCCAGGCATCCCAAGGCTGCAGTTTAAAAGTGTAACAGGCTAGAAGATCTGCTTCTGGGACAGCATGGCCACCCTGCTGCTGAGTTGGCGCCGCTGCCGGCAGGTGACTCCAGTTCTCTGCCTCGTGAATCTCTCACAACATGGCCGTTGGCTTAGACCACAGCAAGCAAGAATAAGAACAATCTAGGCTTGGAAGGTTTACAGTGTCCTATTTGCTAGATCCTATTGGTTCCACACCTCATCCCTCTTCAACTGGGTTGGAGAGGGCCCATCTAACAGCATGGATAGCAGGAGGTGGGAATCACTCCGTGCTACTTTGGGGGCACTGATATGCAAAAGTGAGAAATGCATCATCCTCAGGGAAGGGAAAATGCTGACATCATTGGAATGCAGGATGAGTTAGGGAAATAGCTGCAGGAGATAAAATCAGAAAGCTCGTGACCCAGCCCAGCCCAGCACTCTAGGCAGCACGGACAGCCTTCAGTGCAGAGCTATGACCTCAGGCTATCTTTCATTCCCAGTGGGTAGACTGGGGCTGCCCCGGCCTTGGCTACAACATTTGCCAAACAATCTAGAACTCTACTGTAACATCAGGTTACAGAACCCAGAACTAATGGTTGAACCAAATCAATGGGTTCATTTGGGGGGCCACAAACCCCAAACTTAAAATTCACAATCTGAGGGATTCTCTTACTTCCTTTTCTATCAGTTAAGAGAGTCACGGAGGGGCGGTGGACCGAAGCGTCCCTGGGGACCCAGTATGTGGGTTCCATGATGGAAGACACAGGGAGGCGAAGGCATAGAGCGGCCACTCAGAATGTGTCTGTCTAGTAAGAAGGGGCGCACACGCGTGAGCCCAGGGGATGTGGGCTCCCCGAGGGACAAGGGGCTTCAGCATGGGAGGGTAAGCCCCCAGGCAGGTCCTCAGAGCCAGGGTCTTAAACAGTTTTGTGCCGTGGATACTTTTCAGAATATATTTTCAAACACGTAAAATAAATACATAGGGTGACAAAAGAAGCTAATTATATTGAAAAAAAATTACTAAGGCAGTAGACAAGTTGATGTGACAGTACAAGTGTTTCTTCTTCTTTAAAACATTTTTACTTTAGAGAGGGAGAACACGCAGTGGAAGAGGGATCAAGGGAGAGGGAATCGTGAGCCGGCTCTGAGGAACCCGACTTGGGCCTCGATCCCACGACCCTGGGATCATGACCGGAGCTGAAATCGAGAGAGGGACCCTCAACCAACTGAGCCACCCAGGCGTCCACACAAGCTTGGTTCAGCAACTCATCAGCAGCCAGATCTCGTGTTAAATCTCGTACTCAGATTCATTTCAAAGTAGCGGACGGTGGCCAGATTTCTGATGTATTTGCATCCTCCGTGATGTGATATGAAAATATCCGTGACTTTGGTTGTTAACAGTCACGGGAACGGCTAACACTGTCCTTCTCTGTCTATCCTCCCTCGGGGAGAAATAGGAAATTGCAGCTAATGGTTAATGAAAATAAACTTGAAATGCTTTCTCATCCACATTCCTGTGCCCCGACTCCTAGAGTCTGTCTGCAGACCTTGGGTGACGATCCTGGCTCTGCGGGAAGTGACGGGAAGTTTTTACAGAGAAGGGAGATCTTAAAGCAAGAAATTCTGATGCTGTTTGAGGCTGATTTTTTTCTCTTTAAAGATCACATTCTCGCGTCACCATGGGACTTATCTGGCCAGACGCTAATTGCTTGCTTGTATGAATAAATTTCCTATTTTTAAAAACATCACTATAAACAAATGTTATTTAAGAAAAACATTCTCTGAGGCCACGACTCTTGTCATCCAAGAGACCAGGTGATCTCATGATCTGCTCCAACACCAGCGGCCGCCAGGGCCCGAGCTCTGCCTGGGCATCTGGAGGAGGGGCGAGGCTGGCAGCTCTCACCAGCCTGCTGCATCTCACAGTCTGCACCGTCCTCAGAAGGGACACAGCTCCAGAGGTGGGGTCTCCTCTTGCCAGAGTGGAGAACCCCAAGTCTAGGTCATGAACATCTGGCTCATCTCCCCACCGCCCAGCAAAGGAAACGGTTGGCAAAGCCTTGACTGCCCTTCTGTGCCCGTGCAATAAAGCAGGGCAACTGCCCTTGACGTCAGGTAATGGAAGTCACCGCCTCAAGGCAACGCTGGCATTTCCTTCCACGACTCTGAGGGGCTGGCTGAGGGGCTGGCTGGGTCCGGTGGGGGTGGGGGGCAGCCACTCAACCTTCCAGAAATACCCTGGGCTATGCCTTATCAAGATTGGGTCGGATGGATCTACCTCTGGTCTGAACACATCTGGGTCATCCTCGAGTCTTGCCGTTATTTTGTTACTGGGGCAACGGGTACAAGGGGGTGAGAGCTTCCTGTGTGTCACGGCTGATGGACTTGGCGCATCACGACCTTCACTCCCAAACCACGAGAAGCAGGCTGCACCTTGTACTAACACGTAGCTCAGGGACTTGAAGACGACATGGATTTGTCAGCTCACGGTTCTGGAGGTCAGAAACCTAAAGGGGGAGGGCCTCACTGGTGATATCAGGGTGTTGGCAGGGCTGCTTTCCTTCTGGAGATTCTATGGGTGGACTGGTTTCCTGGCCTTTTGCAGTTTCTAAAAGCTGCTTACATCTCTTGGGTTGTGACCCCTCCCTCCCTCTTCAAAGCCCGCAGCGCAGCGTCCTTAAGTCTCTCTTGGACTCTCACTCTCCTGCCTCCTCCTCCTAAGGACCCTTGTGATCACATCAGGCCCGAATGGAAAATCCAGAAAAATCTCCACATTACGATATCCTTGATTTAGTCACACCTGCAAAGTTCCTTCTGCCCTGTGAGGCATCCTATGCACAGGCTCTGGGGATTGGGATGAGGTCACTTTGGGGTCATTATTCTGCCTGCCTGCAGGTCATGTTCTAAGCTCCATTGTATAGGTGGAGCAATGGAAGCTCAGAGAGGGAAGGTGACTTCTCTAAGGTCACACAGCTAATAGCAGAGCCTAGATTCCTCCTCAGGGCTCTAGAAGTCTCAGATATGAGCTCTGAGTCATCTTACCTCACAGCTTTTTTTTTTTAAAGTTTATTTATTTATTTTTGAGAGAGAAAGAGACAGCATGAGTAGGGGAGAGGCAGAGAGAGAAACAGTCCCCGATGTGGGGCTCGAACCCATGAAACCATGAGATCGCAACCTGAGCCAAAAGCAAGAGTTGGATGCTTAACCGACGGAGCCACCCGGGTGGCCCTCCCCTCACCGCCTTTCTAATGGAGAAAGCTGAGCGAACCGAGTCAAGTTTCCCAAAGGTGTGAAGAGGCTCAGAGCAAACAAGAAAACCCCTGATCCAAGTTTTATGAACTATAAGGCTGTCCTCTCGCTGGTAAGATTTTGTCCTCACTGTGGCCCATGCTTTTCTCTCAGTAGCCTGCGGGAGCAAGGCAGAAGCTTTGGGGTCAAGTCCAGTCCCCTGGCTCAGCGCGTGAAGCAGGCAAGTCCCGTCAGCCCTCGAGAACACCGTTACCCTGGGATCCAACGGTCAGCCCCGTGAGCGTTACGGCCCTCATTTAATGCCTGCTTAGCACCACAGATACCGTCACTGTTCACACGGTGGCCGTCCAGTGTGAGTGTGCCCCCCACCGTGTGTTATGAGCTAATCTAATCCCAAGAAGACGTAAGAAGGGAGAAGCCCCTCACTTCTTCCCCATCCCAGGAATCCAGCACCCGGGAGACAGAAAACGAGAATTAGGGCCCAAGAAGTCTTCCAGGGAGAAAGCTGAGTGCAAAACCCGTTCATAAGACACAGGCGAGAAAACGTCTAAAGGAATTTAATTTTGGTTTCTGCTTTGGAGGCCCATAAACCGAGGTGCCGTTCATTGAATTTTAACAGCGCTTTCTACTGATGTTCTTTGCAAAGGTCAAAAAACACTCGCTTCCCACGGCTGCCTTAGAAACACAGATGCGCACACAACAATACGTCTAGCGAGCTGCCTGCTGGAACTGGTGACGGGACAAGTGAGCGCCCAGTCACCTCGTGCTCTTGTGGAAGGAAGCGACCGCGGCCACATCGCTTAAGGAAATGGAAATGCTTATCATTTCAAGTGTGGAAGTGTTGACAAGGTTTACCTTAAGAATATGCCTTCCTGACGTCTGAAATGTGTTTTTGGTGATCACAGCAATTAGCGGCGGAGACCTCGGTGCCTAGTGTGACCCCCACTGCATTGTCGCTGATTAAACTGGCTCATGGAGGGGGCACCTGGGAGGTTAGGTCAGTTTAATGTCCAATTCTTGATTTGGACTCAGATCATGATCCCAGGTCATGAGATTGAGCCCCACGTTGGGCTCCATGTGAGAATGGAGCCTGCTTGGGATTCTCTCTCTTTCTCCCTCTGTCCCTCTTCCCTGATCTCTCTCTCTCTCTCTCTCTCTCTCTCTCTCTCAAAATAAATAAACATTAACGAAAAAAGAGACATGGGGTGCCTGAAGGCTTAGTCGGTTAAGTGTCTGACTTTGGCTCAGGTCACCATCTCACGGTTTGTGAGTTCAAGCCCTACATTGGGCTCTGTGCTGACAGCTCAGAGCCTGGAGTCTGCTTTGGATTCTCTCCCTCCCTCCCTCTCTCTCTCTCATTCTCTCCCCCACCCCTGCTTTGCTCTGTCTCTCAAAAATGAACAAATGTTAACAAATTAAAAAAAAATTAAGAAAAATCCTTAAAAGCTGGCTCACGTAGAAATCAGTCCTACCACCCCTTGATCCATCATGGTGTGGCATCCTAACCCAGAATCCCTTTGTCCTCAGGATCCAAGATATAACTGGTTTTCAAGATGATGACCAGAATTGTATTTTCACTACTGAGACAGTTCGTGGCCCCTGCACCCAAACTAGAAAATACAGAAAACACCCAAGAGCTCACTCACACCTGTTCCTCCTCTAAGTGTGTGTGTGTGTATTGATTCTTTTCATCTTTATAATAACCCTTTGAGGGAGGCGCATTATGGTTCCCATTTTACAGATGAAGAAACTGAGGCACACATCAAACCATAAGGGTTTCGTTCTCTGTATTGTGCTACTTTCCCACAAGGGGGCCTCCTGGGAGCATTGACAGTGGTGTGGAACAAGACTGTTTAAGGACATGGCAACCATGATTATGGCTATGAGTTGTTCAGGCTACTGACGTTCCCGGTGTCACAGAGCTGGGAAGAGACGGAGCTGGGATTTGAACTCAGGCTACCTAGATATGAGGCTGTGGCCTGAGCCGCTGCACTCTCAGAAAATCCAGATCCGAAGAGGACCAGTCCAAACACATCCACACAAATCCTTTCACATCTCGGCTCATGATGACATACGTTATTGGCTGAATATTTCTGTTCCTCTAAAATGCGTACGTGTAAGCCCTAGCTCCCAACGGGGTGGTATTGGGAAGGGGGCCTTTGGGAGGTAAAATAGAAGATGAGAGCAGGAAGGTCCACGGGACACTAGGCGACGAGAGACCAGAGCTTCCTCTCCTGCCTGGGAAGATGTGGTAGGAAAGGGGCCACAGATTGGGTGGCACCTGCTCGTGGACTTCCAGCGCCCAGAACTGTGAGGACTAAATTTCTATTGCTTAAGTCCCTGCGAATCAATGGTATTTTGTTCTAGCAGCCCAAGCAGAATAAGGTGATATACAAATATAAACAAACAAAAGAATAAAAACAAAGCGAAAAGAATCACAGCTTCTGTGGTGTTTTGCAAACTGCTTGTGAATATACAGTGAACATCTCTCCATATCATTATACATTCTTGCACCACATCATTTTGCATGATTTAATGGAATCCCAGTGTAGGAATATGGCACAATTTATTGAACAGATTCAGTGGTTTGACACTTAGTTTGGTTCTTTAGATAAAGATCCAATGAAACTTCCATTGGTCAATGTGTGTACATGTATTTGATTATGTGAATTGCTGTGTTAAAGAATAAGAGGCTTTTTTTTAATAGGTTTTGTTTATCTATTTTTGAGAGAGACACAAAGAATGAACTGGGAAGAGGCAGAGAGCGAGGGAGACACAGAGTCCAAAGCAGGCTCCAAGATCTGAGCTGTCAGCACAGAGCCCAAAGCGGGGCTTGAACCCACAAACTGTGAGATCATGACCTGAGCCCAGTTGGGTGCTCAACCGACTGAGCCACCCAGGTGCCCCATATAGTGACATTTTTGAAAAGTGTTTATTTATTTACTTTGAGAGAGACAGAATGCAAATGGTGAAGGGGCAGAGAGAGAGAGACAGAGAGACAGAGAGACAGAGAATCCTGAGCAGGCTCTGTGCCCCCAGGAGTCAAACTCATAAACCTGGAGATCATGACCTGAGTCAAAATGAAGAGTGAGACTGCTTTACTGACGGACCCAGGCGCCCCTAGGGGCATTTAAAAAACCCATTTGATTCTTGTTTCCAAAACACTCAACAAATGAACTGGGCTGACTCGTATTTCCACACTAGGGCAGGAAAGAGGCTTTCTCAGGGCCCTTTTCTACCAAATTTCTAGGAGCCACTTGAGCTCAGTAACCAGAGGCCCCCCAAATTAAAATAAAAGTTATTTCAAAACTTCACTATGTTTTGTTTGAAATAGATTTCAAAATCTGTTTCCTCTGTGAAGGAACCATCCAAATCAATAATCAATAATATTGATTCATATAGTGGGGGAGGGGAATGCATGAGCTTTAGGGATAGGCCGATACAGGCTCACATCTCAGTAACATCAGGTGTCCCCATCTCTGTACCCACTCAGCTCAAAGAAGAGCCTCCCATCTCCAAAGGCCTCCCCCCTGCTTCTGGCTCCTCTCGCACCCTGCTCGCCCCTGCTCTTGGGGCCCTGACGTGACAGAGACAGTCAATGCAAATGGTTTCAGCCATTCTTTAGTCTGTGTCTAGACAGCCCTTTGTTTTGTTATTATCTTTCTTTTTCAAGTTTATTGATTTATTTTGAGAGAGAGAGAGTGAGCGGAAGAGGGGCAGAGCAAGAGGAAGAGAGGGAAAATCCCAAGCAGGGCCCGACGCAGGGCTCAGTCTCATGAACTGTGAGATCGCGACCTGAACTGAAACCAAGAGTCCGACGCTTGGCCGACAGAGCCACCCAGGCGCCCCTTGTTTTACTATTTTTGGATTGAACTGGGTGTTTTCATTATTGTAACCACATTTTCGGTTTAGAATTAATTAACAAGTGTCTGAAATGACCCGTGTCTTAATCATGGGGATATGAAACTCAAGTGCCAAGAAAAATGAAATCAGACCCATCATTCCTGACCCAGCTCCTGTCCCTGGGATCCCACCCGCGGATGAGTACGTGTGATTCAGTGTTTTGAGAGTGGACCTCGGATACAGACACATGAACACACGCAACAACACACGTAAACAACTGCAACTAATTGCCCATTTTGACCAGCAGCTTAATGGCTCAGGGTCGGCCAAGGATGGCCCGCGGGCCCAAGCCAGCCGGCTGTCTGTTTTTTGATGGCTCATGAGCTAAAAAGACTTTTTATATTTTGTGATGATCACACTTTACGTGGTTATCGAAGTAGCTAACATACATGCTCAGCGTTGCCTCTTGGTCCCCAAACCCTAAAATATTTACTGTCTGGTGCCTTACAGAGAAAGTTTCCAACCTCTGCCTTCATAGGTGTTCCTACAATCTGAAGCTCCTGCATTGTTGACTGTGACATCCTAATGTCACAGAGCCAATAAAGCAGGTCATGAATTTAGAACACACTGTCAACAAGTTACATGTAAGTTACAATTAAGTTACATTATCAGCAAGATTTTATCCTGCGGCAAACGTGGGGCAAATGAGATCCCTCCCTGAAAACAAAACTGAAAGAAATGTGGATCCCAGGCCTTTTGAGGCATCATCGCGTCTTGAAATGGTCTATGACTAGCTTGCCTTCATCCAAGCCTTGTTTGCTTCTGGTCATCTTCCCTTAAAATGCTTTGCAATATCAGCAGAACATAGCGATTGTAATCACCTAGGTCCTGACGCGGGGCCAAGCCCTGTGAGGGCAAGTCTGGAAGAGCTGCTTCCCAAAGGCTCTTCAACGACTCTTCTTCCCTTTCATGACTGTTCTCAAAGTGCTAAGGGCAAAGCTTCTCCCTATTTTCTCCACCAGTTCACAGCCACGACAGAACTAGACGTCCTTCCCTCCTTCCCGTCGTCCTTCCTTTTGATTTGAAAGAAAGGCAGAGGAGAGAGAGTCGCATGCAAGCAGGGGAGGGGTAGAAGGGGAGAGGAGAATCCTAAGGAGGCTCCAGCTCAGCAGGGGGCCTCATGCGGGGCTAGATCCCACGACCCTGGCTCCATGACCTGAGCCGACGTCAAGAGTTGGACACTCAACTGACTCAGCCACCCAGGCGCCCCTACTTGACAATCTTCCTAAACTGGGGTGCATCTCTCCAACGGGGACTATGAACAGGGGTGAGATTTAGAGCGATGCTATTTCAGTACGGTAACTGAAAAATGTGTCGGCAAAGTAAAACGCGCTTTTCCATGCCAATCATAGTTCTTGGCTGATACAGAGAAATACGCGTTCTCTAGAAGAACTTTTCCCAAAAAAGAAATTGTTCTTCAGTTTTTAGGGTACTTCACATAAAGTAAGATGGAGAGATTTGAAATGATGGAAAAACAGAAGCACTCTAAATTCATCATCACCCTGCATTTTAAGTTATTTTTACCATATAAAAAAAAAGAGAGACAGAGAAGAAGAAAAGCTTAGAGAATTACACATTCGTCAAATACGACAAGATGAATCTGTCTTAATGACAAAGCTAAGTGTCTCTTGATTCAAACGTGCGAGCAGCCGCTGATTGTAACGCGCTGAGATGCACAAGAGCAGAAATTCGAAGTAGGCTGTTGTTTATTCATTTATTAACAACCTGGGGAATTTAGATTCAAGTGGGAGCCCCTTGTCTCTCCCCTTGAGAAGGCTAGAAATCCGTGAACCACACACTCATCATTCCCCAAGAATTCCTGAGCTGCCTCCAAGATGCCTCTGCCCTACGGCTGCTAGTCTCCCCTCTGCTGGCCAACATTCCCTCCGAGTTACCGCCAGGAGGGCACTGCACTTAACAGAGCTGTGTCTGATGTTTCAGTATGGTTGGTGGCATTGCATTCATGTTAGGATGCATCTATAATCCTGCGGATGGCATTCAAAGCCCTCTACAACCTTGAACCAACTCCCTGCCCTCGCCGGGGAGCTCCCGAGGACACCCTCCGCTCCCCGTCTCTCTTGCCTTTGCCCATGCTGGTCCCGTGCCCGGCATGCCCTTCCCTCAGTGCCTTCCCTGCGGCTTCCTGTCCGCGCACCGAGGCTGGGTTCCCACAGCCCATCTCCCTGTGCATCTGCTTTCCTTCACCACAGGCAGCTTGATCTCTGCATCCCTGGTGTCCGGCAGCCCGTCAAAGATTCAGCAGACGCTGGCGGGCACTCGGTGCACACGTGTCAACATTCGTGTCTGGATTCGGGGAGGTGGATTACTTAGGTGTTTCACTGAACTTTATAAGCCCGCCCGGTTCTCTGCAGTGCGGCCGGAGGGTGAGGGGACTCCCTGGCAGAGGAAGAAAATCCTACCTCCAAGCTGCTCCTCCAGGCTCACTGTCCATCATGAAATTAACTAATCTCCACTGACATTTACAGGGTGCTAAGTGCTTGACAGATCTTATTTAATATTCCTTTTTTTTTTAAAGTTTATTTATTTATTTTGAGAGAGAGGGGAAGGGCAGCGCGGAGCCAGATGTGGGGCTCGAACTCAGGATCCACGAGATCAAGACCTGAGCTGAGATCAAGAGTCGGATGCTTAACCGACTGAGCCATCCAGGGACCCCTCTCATTTCATCTTCCTGAGCAGCCTGTGAGGTGGAGACTATGATCACCCTCCTAAGTAGCGGATGGAGAGCCACGGCTTGGAGAGGCTAGCTGGCCCCTCATTTCTCACAGCTGGTAAGACAGGCAAGTAGGCTACACATCTGAGGAGTCTGAAGGCGGCTCCCGTGCCAGTGACCCGTGACTCAGACCGGGTTTTAGCCAGGTGACTGGAGACCGCCCTTGCTTTCACGGCTTGACGGGCCAGCCTTGGAGGATGGGGGAAATGGTACGGGCACCCACACAGTGTGACCCGCCGAGGTCTCCTGCTAGAATTCATCCGCCTCCCCGGCTCCAGCCACACTGCCACCATCAGGCCGCCGGCTGGCTCGCGACTGAATCTCAGACCCCAGGGCTAGGCTAGCATCACGCCTCCTGGACCTCCCATTCCACTTCACTTGCTGACAGGACAGAGCAAGTGTGACTCAGAGGGTGGTCCTCCATCTGTGTTTCATTTGCAAAAATAATGTGTTATTTTAAAAATAATAACACAATTTATTTACCTCTATTTCTCCCCCCTCTATTTTCTCAGCAGCAAGTGATAAAAAAAAAAGGGAGAAAATTATCCCAACAAAAATATTTATGAGTAAATAGCTCACAGAAACAGGGAGGATGCTGCTATCTAAATAATTCCAGTCCCGCCCACCGAAGTAAAGAAAGAGAATATTCCTGACAGCGTGATTGAATTGTGTGTAATTACTGCCGATGTTTTAAACATGATGATCATGAGAAAACTCTTAGCATGAGATCAGAGTGGCCTGAAAACGCTTATTTTCCTGAGAGCGTGATGGCGATTTCCTCCTTTCGTTCAAGGCGAGGGAGAAAACGCTACCCCTGAGGATTAGTCCTTATTTTCGGGCAGCTTGACTTGATTATCGTCGTTTTCACAGATTTCTTTACTATGTTTCTGGAGACGTGGCCCACGTGACGATATTCTAACTCGGATCATCTGGGCTCCTCAGACATGCAGCCACACGTCCCATTTCACTGACCGTTTTCCATACGATTCTCTCCCTAACCTTCATCAGTTTCCTCCGACATAATTGAAGACTCCTGAATCTCTCATAGCAAAAATAAGTCTTATGTGACACCATAAAAAAAAAGAAAGGAAATTCTCTGTTTTTCCATTTGGCCTAAAAACTGAGGACACTATAAAGTTTCAGAAAACCCTTTACCAGTTGAAAAGAGAAAACGAGTTACATTCACAGGCTTAATATCTCTTACTGGATGTGCCTTCTTATGGGCAGCTACCAGTTCCCCTAGATTATCTAGGGGATAATACATATTAAGTTGAAGGTGAATTCAAATAAAGATAGAAAAGTGCTCAACCCCCTTAAAAAGACTGATGATACTCTCACAGTGCAAGTGTTAAGTTCAAATGTTAAGGGCCTCTTTAAGAAAATGTCTCTATTTGTTTAAAAAAAAAAAAGGATGAGAAGGAGAAAGTGCAGATGGAGGCGGGGAGGGGGAGGGGGAGGGATAGGAGGAAATAGAGCAGGAGGGGGAGAAGGAGGAGGAGGAGGAAACCAAAAAGTAAAACAACCCCCCCAAACTGACCATTAGCTACTCTGAGTGGTTTCAAATTGTAGCTGTGTTCAGAAAAGTTGGCAGATTTCAGCTGATGAATTTCAGTCTCCCAGCCAAGATGATCAACTAAATAAACCATTTATCAAACGTTCGGGACCTTTATCTGATTTTATTTTGTAGTGCAGCCAGACATAGTTTAAAAACATAGACAGAGCTGTCAGAATGAGAGGCTGAGTATGGTTATGGAAAAGAATAAAACAGTGCCCCAGATGAACCCAATTTTGTTTAGTAGGATATATGGCTCTTATTTTCTCTAAACGTTTCCCCAAACATTTAAGCAAGAGACACAGATCCTCATGCCCATCCTATTCACCAAGGTATTTCTTAGAGCCTAGCACAGTCCTGACACAAGGGAGGGGGTGGGGGATAAATTAGATTAGTGGATGATGACGCGAGGGCAAGACGAGGCTCTCGACTAAAATAAGATCATTTCTTCTGTTTGCACACCCACGCTAGGGAGGTGGATCTTGCAATAAATTCTAAGATCATCTGCTAACTATTTACTCATAAATACTGAGGGAACATAGGCTATCCATCCATCCATCATTCAACCCTCCCTCCATCCATCCATCCTGCATACCTCCATCCACCCCCCTCTATCCATCCCTCCATCCATTCATCCATCCATCCCTCTATCCATCCATCCATCCATCCAACAAATCTTTGCTGAGTGCCTATTATTTCCCTGGCTCTTAAGTGTGACAATGAGAATACAGAGATGGGACAGGGATCCAAGTTCTCTCTCCTCATTCTTATATTCATTCTTTCTTCATTTCTTTATTCCCATACAGTTTCAGAAAAAGTAAACAGAAAAGCATGTGCTGGAAAATGTACCATGTCTCCAAGTAAAATCTGATGTCTATGAACACTGAGCTCATGAACACAGACGGGTAATAAATGGTCACCGTAGCCGCCCTCACAGTTCAGCTGTGAATCCGCGGACTTGCAACAGAACCCGGCCCAGCATCAGGGGAAGTGAAGGGGTCTGACTCCCAGAACGAACCTGTGCAGTTTGCCAAGAGTCTTTTCTCTTGGCAACCTGTGGGTGGAAACCAGAGTCAAGGTCTCAGCGGGAGCTCGTGGGAGCTGGAGCCTGGGTTAGCAGCAGCACAGGAAGTGTGACAAATGGTGATAACTGTGTTTGTATAATACTTTGCTGTTTGCAAAACTAGAGGAAGTTATGCACGTCTCGAAGAAGTGACAGAGTTGGTGGTGCAGATGTCATTTCCATAGTTATTACTGATGAGGAAAGGGGCTCAGAGAGGTTAAATGATTTGCCCAAGGTCACCCAGCTGGCCAGGCAGGAAATTGAGTCTCCCAGGCAGCTTCCTGCAAGGCAAATTGCACCTTGAAGATATTCAATAAATGTTTCCAATAACTGAAGTCTCAAGGTTGGAAAAGACCTTAAGGATCTTACCTTTATGGATTAACTGAATCCCTTCTGTGATGTCCTGCTAAAAGCAGTCTGTCTGAATGCATGCATCCGCAACGGGGAACTCACTACACACTTTTACAATTTACTACGACAACTAATAATGATCAGTAGGACAGCTTGCACTGAGAAGAGACAGTGTGCTTCATGCATCTTAGCCCATCTGGTCCTCATCGACTCATCTGAGGTAGGTGCTACTATTCCCACCTCACTGATGAAGAACTAAGGCAAGAAGAGGCCAATCAACGGGCTGTTATGGGTTGAATCGTGTCCCCTAAAAAGATGTGTTTAGGTCCCTAGCCCTCGCACCTGTGAACCTGACCTTATTTAGAAACAGGGTCTTTGTAAATATAACCAGTAAAGATGAGGGCGTTAAGGGGGGGTCTGAACTCTGTCCGTATAAACGGTGTCTTACAGGAAGACGCAGGCAGGCACAGAGGGAAAGCCGTGTGAAAGCGCAGGGTCAGAGGAAGGACGTGTGAGATGAGGGTGGAGGTTGGAACGGGGTGTCTACAGGCCCAGGAACGCTAAAGATGACTGGGGACCGCCAGAAGCTGGAAGAGGCAAGGAGGGATCCTCCCCTGGAGACTTCAAAGGGAGCCTGGCCCAACCGACACCTGCTTACAGACTCTGGCCTTCCGACCTGTGAGAGAATAAATCTGTGTTGTTTTAAGCCACTTGCCTTGTGGTACATCATTACAGTCATCCAGGGAAAGGAAAACACACGGTGGGGGTGGGGGACCGGGTCCCGCCTCTGAGTCACAGACACATTGAAACACGGTCTCTGAAGGCAGGGACCCTTCAACTCGCTGCACATCTGGATCACTTTGAACCACTGAGGGCTGCTGTCCCACCTGAGATGCTGAGTTTGTGGCTCTAGGCTTCAGCTGGAGCACCGCGCTTTCTTTCTTTTTTAAAAAAATATTTAATTATTTTATTTTACTTCGGAGGAGGGGGAGGGGCGGAGGGAAAGAGACACAATCTTATGTGGGATTCAGCACAGAGCCAGACCTGGGGCTCGATCCCATGACCCTGGGGAACATGACCTGAGCCAAAATCGGGAATCGGACATTCAACCAACTGAGCCGCCCAGGCGCCCCTGGAGCACGGAGATTTCTAAGGCTCCTCAGCAACGTTTGAGAAACTCTGTCCTGGTTAACTCTGCTTGTCACCAGCTGGGGACCAAGTGGAACAAACCCACCAAGTCCAATGGCAACTATTCAGCCATGGTGGCCCATCGAGCAGGAAGCCACGTCAGCTGCCCATCACGGTTAGGAGGAAAAGGAGGGGCCAGTTATGGGTCCTCAGAGGATGGAGACGGTGAGTGAGCTGCCTTCTAGCATTTTCACTTGACCCAAAGCAGGTGAGCAACACGTGGCCTCACTCCCAGTTCTGTGCACGCACGGCGGGCCCAGAGGCCACAGCACCCCGAAAGCAGCGGAAATGAAAGACAAGGACCCGGCCCGATGGCAGCCTGCCCAAGGATGCTACCATTCCGAGGCTGCTTCCCTCCCTCCCACTCTCCTTCCCTGTACGGCTCAGTAAATATGTGCTGGGCACCCAGCACGTGCTGAGGACTAGGACTGTGTCAGAGAACAGGATGGGTGCAGTCCCTTTTCTCCTCCGAGTACGGGCGGGAGCAGATCAGTGAGGGCCCCTGCCTCAGTGGGCCCCCCTGGAGACACCCTGAGGAGCCATGGTGGGAAGGAAAGGCAACGACCAGATGGTGACATTAAAGATCATTCACCGGCGTCCGTGGCTACCCTCATCGACACGCTTTATGACAAAGTGAATAGGGGAAAGGCAGGTTCAAAGAAAACAGTGCCCGCTGCCTCCCTAAAGTCTTACGGCACCTGCCAGGGTCTTCCTTGGGGCCGAACTCAGTAAAGGAAAGGTACCACATGGAAAAGCAAAGGGAGAAATTTACGTTGTATCAACTGAGCTCACTATGTCAGCCAGCAGCTTCCAGAACCTCCTAGCGTGACCACATGGGGCCAAACGGAGCAAAACACTTGTATCAACTCGGGGGCACTGGCTCAAAAAGTCCTGGACCCCTGTGCTCACACTCACTGCATGCAGGGGTCCCAGTGGAACATTCTCTTAAAAATGAATAGTGAAGGGGTGCCTGTGGGGCTCAGTTGGTTAAACATCCAACCAGCTCAGGTGATGATCTCATGGTTCGTGGGTTCGAGCCCTGTGGCGGGCTCTGTGCCGACAGCTCAGAGCCTGGAGCCTGTCTTCAGATTCTGTGTCTCCCTCTCTCTCTGACCCTCCCCTGCTCGCTCTGTCTCTCTCTGTCTCTCAAAAATAAATAAAAAACATTAAAAAGATTTTTAAAAAATGACTGGTGAATAAATGTTTTCAGTTTTTAATTTTTTTTGAAGTTTTTATTTATTTTAAGAGGCAGGGAGAGCACAGGTGGGAGAAATTCAGAGAGATAGGAAGAATCCCAAACCGGACCTGCGCTGTCAGCGCAAAGCCCGATGAGAGGCTCGAACTTGGGAACTGGGAGACCATGACCTGAGCCAAAATCAAGTCGGATGCTTGACCAACTGAATCGCCCAGGGGCCCCAGTGCATCAGTTTGAAATGTTCTGCTTGGAGTAGACTTTAAACCTAGCCCAAGATAGGACGCCGACTCAGGAATCCTCCAGAAATAATGACAAACGATTCTCCAGCCTTCTGGAAGAATCTGTCATAGGCACATGATCTTAGAAAAGGAGCAGTGAGCTCAGAAGTCTGATGTGCAAGTCCTGTCCCTTTAAAGATGAGTTACGTGGAGTAACGTTTTACCCTTTCAGCAAACCTGCCGAGGAGACGCTTACCGCAGCAAGAGTCAACAGTCACGGCTTGCCCACATTCAGGGACGCTGCTTTCCTTCAGACTGACGCACGCTGCCTGGGTCAGCAGTGAGCTCCGGAAACCCTCACAGAGAAGTGACACTCTTCATCCATTTTCATCGATTTTCCAGTTTCAGTGAGATTGTGTTTATCTTTTTGGGGGGAGCCGTTTATGTATTGTGGCTCGAAACGCTTCATTCGACTCCCATAATTACCTTCTCATGGCAAGTTAACAAAAACCCAGATGGAGAGATCATGAGCTTAACACACATCTGTCCCCCAAATAAACCTTAAAAATGGAAGAATCCACTATAGTAGCACTTTGGTTTACAAACAGAGACTTGCGAAGTGTTTTCTGTCAGTAAAAAGAGACGCTGAGCTAGAGAAATCACTGCGTTTCATCTTCACCTTGGAAAAATCTGTAAGCACCTTGGGAGGATTAGGGGTTATGGGAAAGCTGGTGTGTGTGTGTGTGTGTGTGTCCACATGTGTGTGCACGTGTGTGCTGGGCAGGGCACAGACACAGGTGGACAGGCATTCCTTGCCTCCGAAGACGATAATAAAGCATCGAGCAGTCATAAAAAGAGGGCGCGCTGGAAAGAGAACGGGAGACAGAGAGGAGAAGGACTCCGTACGTTCCTTCTTTCCTGCTTTCCTATTTTTAACTAGGAACAGTTACATTTTCCAAGTGTCAGCCACGGTTTCCATGAAGATCTCATTCTCCCCCTCCCTTCCAGTAAGGCCTCTCCCTAGCTACTGATTCCCACCCTGAAGTGCAAAATCTGCCCTTCCGATGCATCTTGCCTGGACCCCAAAGGC
>PJEM01016338.1:0-26168 GCA_004023845.1 Helogale parvula | reverse complement strand
TTTGTGGTTCCATATGAATTTTAAGATAGTTTGTTCTAGCTTTGAGAAGAATGCTGGTGCAATTTTGATGGGGATTGCATTGAATGTGTAAATTGCTTTGGGTAATAATGACATTTTCACAATGTTTATTCTTCCAATCCATGAGCACGGTATGTTTTTCCATTTCTTTGTGTCTTCTTCAATTTCCTTCATAAGTCTTCTATAGTTTTCAGCATATAGGTCTTTTACATCTTTGGTTAGGTTTATTCCTAGGTATTTTATCGTTTTTCGTGCGATTGTGAATGGGATCAGTTTCTTGCTTTCTCTTTCTGTTGCTTCATTTTTAGTATATAAGAATGCAACTGATTTCTGTACGTTGACTTTGTATCCTGCAACCTTACTGAATTCATTGATCAGTTCTAGAAGGCTTCTGGTGGAGTCGATCGGGTTTTCCATGTTTGAGTACAGTATGACACACAGTGGTACATTAATTTCAGGTGTACAACACAATGATTGACAAGTTGACATACTCTTCTATTCTCACCACAAGTACAGCTGCCATCTGTCACCATACAACTGTTATAATATCATTGACTATATTCCTTAGGTGTGCCTTTTATTCTCTTGACTTATTCATTCCATAACTTGAAGCCCGTATGTCCCACTCCCCTTCACCCATTTTTTCCCTCTCTCCATCCCCCTCCCTTCTGCCAACCATCAGTTTGTTTTCTATATTCATAACTATGATTCTACATTTTGTTTGTTTATTCATTTGTTCTTAGGTTCCACATATGAGGAAAATCATATGCAATTTGTCTTTCTCAGTCTGACTTCTTTCATTTAGCATAGTATCCTCCAGGTCCATTCATGTTTTTTCAAATGGCACAGTCTCATGCTTTTTTACAACTGCATAATATTGTACTCTTTATATACACCATCTCTTCCTTATCTATTCAACTGTTTATGGAGACTAAGGTTGTTTCCATATCGTGGCTTTTGTAAACAATGTTGAAGGGTGCATATATTTTTTTGAATTAATGTTTTCATTTTGTCTGAATAAAAACCCTGTAGAAGAATTACCAGATCATATGGTGTTTCTAGTCAATATTTTTAAGAACCTCCACTGTGTTCTTCCACAGTAGTTGCACAAATTTGCATTCCAACCAACAGAATATGAGGATGCCTTTTCTTACCACATGCTCACCCAAAACTTTTCATTTCTTTTTTTTTTTTTTTAGCCATTCTGACAGGTGTAAGGTGCCATTTCATTGGAGTTGTGATTTCCATATTCTTGACTATTAATGATTTTGAGCATGATTTCATGTGTCAGTTGGACATCTGTATGTCTTTTTATAAAAAAAAATGTCTATTTAAAAGGCTTCTGCTCTCAGTTCATTTTCAGCACTCAATAGTCTCTCAAGTTTTGCATCCCTCTCTCTCCCCAACTCTCTCTCCCTCCTCTGCTCCCCCTGGTTCTCCATTAGGTCTCTCTTGTTTTCCTGGTAGACCTATGAGTGCAAACATATGGTTTCTGTCCTTCTCTGCCTGGCTTACTTTGCTCAGCATGACACCCTGAGAGTTGAAGGGGAAGGGGGAGGGGGGAAAAGAGGTGGTGGTGATGGTGGAGGGCACTTAAGGGGAAGAGCACTGGGTGTTGTATGGAAAACAATTTGACAATAAAATATTATGGAGAAAAAAAATAAAAGGCTTCTGCACATTTTTTAACTGGATTGTGTTGGGGTTTTGGGTATTGAGTTGTATAAGTGCTTTATGTATTTTGAATATATCGAATATATCATTTGCAAATATTTTCTCCTCATTCACAACAAGCTAATCCCTCTGATGAACATAGATGCAGAATTTTTTAATAAAATATTAGCAAACCAAGTTTAACAATACATTAAAAGGATCATTCATCATGATCATTTGGGATTTACTCTTGGAATTCAGGGATGGTTCAAAATTCAAAAATCAATCAACATAATACACCACATCAACAAAATGAAGGACAAAAATCATATGATCATCTCAATAGATGCAGGAAAAGTATCTGACAATATTCAACATCTGTTTATGATAAAAAATCTCAACAAAATGTGTTTAGAAGGAACATACCTCAACATAATAAAGTCTATATATGAAAAACCCACAGCCAAAGTCATCCTCAAATTTGTATGAAACCACAGAACACCCAACATAGCCAAAGCAAACTTGAGAAAGAAAAACAAAGCTGGGATCACAATTCCAGATTCAAGATCTACTATAAAGCTATAGTAAGCAAACAGTATGCTACTGGCACAAAAACAGATACACAGATCAACAGAACACACTAGAGTTCCAGAAATAAACTCACACCTTAAGTAAATTAATCTATGACAAAAGGGGTAAGAGTACAGAATAAAGAAAAGACAGTCTCTTCAACAAATGGTGCTGAGGAAGCTAGACAACTACACATAAAAGAATGAAACTGGACCACTTTCTAACACTATACACAAAAAGAAACTCAAAATGGATTAAAGACCTAAGTGTGAGAACTGAAACCATAAAAATCCTAGAGAAGAACACAGTAAATTCTCTAATATCATTGTAGGAGCTATTTTTCTCTAGAAGTTTTTCATCTTTCCAAACTTTAATTCTGCTCCCATTAATCTATAACACGCCATCGCCCCCACACCCAGCCTCTGGCAACCACTGTTCTACTTCCTGTTTCTATCAATTTGACTATACTAAAATAGTCCATATAAGTGAAATTATACTATATTTTATTTTGTGTCCAGTTTATTTCACTTAGCATACCGTTTTCAATTTCATCCATGTTGTAATATGTGTCAGAATTCTATTTCTTTTTAATGCTGAATAATATTCCCTTGCATATATGCACTACATTTTCTTTCATTTGTCAGTAGTATTTTGGTGTTCTATCTTTTGGTCATAGTGAATAACACTGCTATGAGTATTGGTGTACAAATATGGGTTCAATCTACTGCTTTCAATATTTTTAGGTATATACTGAGAAGTGGAATTGTTGGATCATATGGTAATTTCATGTTTAATATTTTAGGGAATCTTTATACTGTTTTCCACAGTGGCTGCACCATTTTACAATCCTACCAGTAATGCACAAGATTTGCAATTTCTCCACTATTTTGTGGAGTTCATTTGTAAAAGTTAAATGTAAGAGGGTAGAGGCTTAGAAGAAGTATGACATAAAAGTCACACTTGTATGGCTCTTAACTCTATATATAAAGTGATATAGTATCAAGTGAAGGTAGATTGTGCTATGTTTGACATATATACTCTAAAGAAACAAGGATTCCTGGGAGGCTCAGCTGGTGAGCATAGGACTTCAGCTCAGGTCATGATCTCACAATTTGCGAGTTTGAGCCCAGATTGGGCTTGATGCTGTCAGTAAAGAGCCCACCTGTACTGATCTTATGTTCCCCTCTCTCTAGGCCCCTCCCCCACTCCCACTCATACATTCTCTCAAAAATAATAAAACACTTAAAATAATTTTTGAAAAAAGAAATCCAAAAATAACATAACACAAGCTTAAACCAAACAGGTGGACAAATGGAATCAAAGGGATTTAATCTCAAAGAAAACACACACAAAAAAGAAAAAAGAAACAAAGAAAAAAATACGAATAATAAGAAACAAATACTACATTATTTTAAATGAAAGCATATCAACAATCATATCAAATGTAAATTATTTCAACGCCAAACTTCAAAGGCAGAAATTGTCACATTGGGACATCATTGTGCCTCCAAACCAGGTACCGACCTGCCTGCCTTTGGTATCCTCCAGCATGCAGCCAGCATGTCCCAGGCACTGAGCCTGCTCTGGTGGGGAACAAAAGCAGACCCAGAACTCCTTACATTCAAACAAAAAATGTAAAACCACACCTGTGACGAGTCACAGCGAGTGAGGGGATCTCGCTGACACTGGGAAAGTTTGACCTGGAGCCTGACACCTACTGCTGCTTACTTGGTCAGCTTCTTCAACGGAGCAGCAGACAAGGCCACCAAGAGGCAAATTTCTACTGTGACACAGCCTAAGTTCCCATCTCCTCCACAAGGAATAAACTCCTTGTCCAGTTCATCCCTGACCTCAGTGTCACAGCCAACAGCTTCTCCGCCTCTTAGGAGGCCCCTCCCTCAGGGTGCTGCCAAAGAAGGGCAGGCCCAGGGCCTGGGGAGGATGCCCTGCTCCTCAACCCTGGCCCCAAGCCCACCTGTGGAGAAACCCAAGGCCTCCTCTGAGGCCCCGGTGGCACCTGGGGGGGCCCAAAGCGCCCAGTGTCCCCTGCCCAAAGCCGTGCCAATGGCCAGGCACCTTGCAGAGCAACTTCTGTACCAGTAACCTGGTGGGGACCGCCAGGGGAAGGCCTCACTTTCTCTGTCAGTCTCATTGGTGCTGACAAAACTGGAGGCCTGAACCTCAGGCCACTCACTGACACCACTCCCCCTCAAGCTTAACCTGCCATGCAAGCAGTGACACCTGCCCCCACCCCATGAAGAAAGAAAGGAGCCAGTTATCTGACTATGGGCCAGGTGGAAGAAAACAGAGGTCCTATCCTTCCTTCAGGGAGTTTCGTGGTTCTCTACCTGTCCAACCTGGGCCAGACCCTCACCAGCCTCAGCAAGAAAAAGTGCTGCCAAGTCCCCTGCCTGAAACTCAGGCTAACCTCCCAGGCCCTAGTCCTAGGGACTCTTTTCTTTCCCAAATAAATGCTTCTTGACTTAAAAAAAGAAGGAAATAAAGAAATTCTCATATTGGTAGGATAAAAAAAGGCAACTCTTGGCTGTCTAAAGAAAACTAACTTTTAAATATAGGCAGAAATGGGGTAGTTAAAATGGTAAAATATGTATAATGATAACACTAATCAAAACTAGTTGGAGTGGCCATACTAACATCAAAGTAGATTAAAGCAAAGAATATTAATTAGAATAGAAGTGTGTTTTTTTTTCCCCAGTGACAGACGGGTTTATTATTGAAGAAACTTTAACTATCTTAAATGCATATGCATATAATAAAGAGCCTCAAGGCACCTAGGTGGCTCAGTTGATTAAGCCGCTGACTTCAGATCAAGCCATGATATCCTGGTTCACAAGTTCCAGCCCATGTGGGGCTCTGTGCTGACAGCACAGAGACTGAAACCTGTTGCCAATTCTGTGTCTCCCTCTCTCTCTGCCCCTACCCAGCTAATGCATGCTCTCTCTCTCTCTCTCAAAATAAATAAATAAATAAATAAACATTGAAATAAAATTTACAATAAATACAGCTTCAAAAATACATGACACAAAAACTGATAAAAACCACGTAGGAAAAAAACACAATCAGAGTAAGAAATGTCAGGATGCATGTCTCAATAATTCACTGAATCATAACCCAGAAAGTTATTAAGTATACAAAAGAGATAACTCTATCAACCTGTTCTGACATCCATAGAACACCCTAAAATCAAAGAGCAGAATTCTTTTAAGATTCACAGGTAATATTTATCAAGTTAGACAATATTCAAGGCTCTAAAACAAGCCTTGTTAAATTTTAAATGATTCAAATTATACAAAGTATTTTGTCTAGCCAAATGGAATTAAAATAGAAATCAGTATCAAATTTTCCTGAGAAACACCCACAACTGGAAAAGGAACACCAAAATTTGTGGGATGCACCTAAAGCACTATTTGTAGGGAAATGAATGGCTCTTTAGCAACAACAGTGATTAAAGTCATTGCAGTGTGTATCATTGGCCATAATTTTAGCCACACAGCCCTCTCGGAGAGAGGCTGGGTAGTGTTTCATCTGTGCAATTTGCACCTGGTATAAAATTGAGATTCAGTTATTATGGACATGGGAAGAAAACTACCAGACAGGACATCACCAGAGTCTGCCACAGCCCATCAAAATGTTCTTCCAAAATTTACTGTAGGGGCACCTGGGTGGTTCAGTTGCTTATGTGGCCTACTTTGGCTCAGGTCATGATCTCGCGATTCATGAGTTGAGACCCGCATCGCGCCCCGTGCTACAGCTCAGAGCCTGGAGCCTTTGCCTATCCCCTACTCACGCTCTGTTTCTAAAAAATAAATAAATGTTAAAAACTTTTTTTTAATTTACTCTAAATACACAGCGAGATCTCCTTTCTCTCCAGCCTATCCCCTCTGACAGGGAAGATTTTCAATCACTCTCCGCCAACAGTGTGATGACACAAGTTTTATTTGATATGGCTAGTTGGTATGAGAAACATCAGCAGACAGGGACAGCAGAGACATCTGCTTCCGTGGGCACAGGAAGAACACACCTCTGCTCCATCCTGTGACACCAGGATCAATATCAACAGCAGGAGTGAGAATGTCCAGAAATGACAGCAGCTGTAGTCATAGAAAAAGCTCTATTCAAGTTTGCTGGACAGTAATAAACCATAGCAAAAGCAGAAACATATCCTGGAACCAGGCAGCTTTTTATCCAGTATTTGGGATGCAAAACTCCAGTGCTTCAACTACCAAAAGTAGTTTCATTGGTTACTTGAAAATTCCTAAGTAGAAGGAGGAGAGATGAAAAGAACGGCCATGTAGTACTAAAAGAACATCAAGTTTGACATTTAACTATAGGTAAGTGTCTTGAATATTAAGACAAGTAGCAAAACTAGCATGAGGGAAGAAGGATATTTGTATTCAGATAAAGTTTTATCCAAAACCTGCCCCAACACTGTGGGGCATTCTGACCAGTCATTTTTTGTTTCATTGGTTTTGGTTTTTTAAATTTTTTGCTGTTTTGTTTTTGTTTTGTTTTGACAGAGAGCATGGAGGGTAGAGAGACAGATGGAGACAGAATCTTAAGTAGATGGAGCCCAACAGGTGCTCAACACACAGTTCAATCCCATCACCCTGAGATCATGACCTGAGCCAAAATCAAGAGTCGGACACTCATCCAACTAAGCCACTCAGGTGCTCCTGACCAATCATCTGACCACTCATTTGTCTGCTCCTCAGCTACTTCTTCTGTAAAATGAGGATAGCTTTTTTATTCACTTTAAGATTTATGTCAAAAATAATGCATTAATATATATATGTAATGTGTATATATATATATGCATAAATTGCTAGAGCATCTAGTTCTAGGAGAAATATAAAGATTCAACAAAGAAATCCAAATAGAGTTCAAATGACATCAGACCATCGTCAGTGTCTCTAAGGACATTGTTCCCATGGCTACATATGTTTTTACATTGTTGATTAGTCTGCCACCGATTCATTAGAAACTTCTAAAACTGGGTCACCAAGGACTATTTTGTTGTTCACTCAGATATTCCCTGTACACTGGGAACACATACTAACAAATACAAATAATTTTGCTATTATAGAATTTGCTGGGAGCCTGCCTCCCTGCCCATGAAGCTTAAATGTGGCCCCCGGCAATAAAACTAGAGAGAACCTTCCTTTCCCTCTGCCCCTTTTCTTCCTTTCAACCAGCAGAATAACTGGGAAATCTGATATCCAGTGCCATATTAGACTTGGTGAGAGAAGAGGAGACTGAAACTGGGCTCCTAATGTCAGAAGCCATGGAAGTCTAGGTGAGAGATGTCAGTCAACTGTCAGGCTTGCCTGCGAGAGAGTGCATGTGTGCACACGCGCTTGTGTGGAAGGTGAGGCTGGGGGTTGTCATAGGTGGAATATGAGCGTGGGAATCAAAGTACACACTGAACCCCTCACCAACTGAACGCTGCTCAAATGGCAGTTTTCTCAAAGGTCTCAGATAAAGAACTATTGGAAAAGTCAATGTGTGATTGTGAGGACATATTTTTCCAAATTCTCCAAACATGAGCAGAGGATGAACATAGTTTTAAAATCTGAGATTCACTTCATCATAATTGATAGTGGGGAAAAGTATTCAACAACCATTTCTGATATGTTGCTATGCTGAAGGAACATTTTCTGACATGGTTAATTTATATCTATGAGTTGAGGAAGCTCTCAATAAAGAGACAGAAAAAGAAAAGGCAACGGAAAAGACACTGCCACCCAATAATATCCTAGGGTCATAGAAATCAAATAATGACACTATTATAAATCACCTTACAGGGAACTTCCCCTTTTTCTCCATCTGTTATTTTGGTCTTTTTTGCCACTTTTCTTTGGCAGGGGAGGGGCAGGTGGTGGTGGCAGGGTTTACACTTCTTGAATCGCTAGTCTCTAGTCCATGGGCAGCCTCAGTCCCAAAGGAAGACTGAATGAGGTTTGTTCCAAACAGAAGGAAGGTCAAAGTCTCTCACATACAGTCAGCTATAATAAGGAGTCAATAAAGGTATAAGCTGACTCTCAATCACTCATTGGACCCCCATAGTGACTGAGAGTAGGCAGTTTTGCATAGGTAAGTCCTCAAGGCCTACCTGAGAACGTTAATGAAAACACTACTTATGAGAAGAGGGTGATAAATTGTATTATTTATTTAATGAAACTGTTGCAAATGCTGATTGATACGAATTGAAACCAAATAAATAACTATTAGTCTCCCAGAGAAATTTTCCCAGTATAGCAGTGAGCATTAGTATGATTCTTGGTAAAAGCCAAAACGAAGCAGTCTTAGATCCAAAGATCTGCTCCCACAGGTTTACCTGCATTATTAAAAGTAGCAACAAGCTTCATGACTTAAAACAGTGTCACTGAAGATTACACATATTATAGTAGGCATTTTAAACTTTAAATTCGTGATTGATCAAATGCTAATATGACTCTGTTCATCAGTTGTTCTTATCAATGCAGAAGATTTAACATTTTGATAATAGAGGAATGATTTTAGATTCTAAGAACTTCATAAGAAAAGGAGAAATGGAGTTACAAAGTCAATAGTCAGTATAAGGATTTAAACTCTTCTACCGTGGAAGGGAAGGAGGGAAAAAAATTAGGAACGGAGAAATGAACCTGACCTGTCATTCAATTTGACCTAGCAGAGTCTTCCCCTGGCAAGTACATGGCAAGATACCACCTCTCCAGTAAAGTCGTTTCTACCATGCGCAAAGGTGGGGAGAGTTTGTATCTGTTCCAAAATCCTGTCTGTGAACCCTAAGCAATACACCTTGCTAACTCAGTTTATGATGACAGATGTCACAGCCAACTTCATGAAAAGAAAAAAAAAACCCTAGAAAAACTAAGTGAATATAGAAAATACAAATAGCTACCAGTATAACTAAGGGTGATTCCCAAGGAACAAGTATGGAGTGGTTATCATCCCAAATCCAATGCTGCATTTTCACTGTTACCTTGTGTTACTCTGTCATGAGTATGCACCGAAATGAAATGCTATCTCCTACAGGTAGCCTGGAAGCCCCTTGAGGAAGCAACTTGTTAAAGCTGCAGTCTCTGATATGATGTTCTTTAAATAACAGAGACTCGGGGCGGGGGGGGGGGGGGAGTTACAAACAGAGGAGGATGGAGGTAAACGAAAAAGAGACTATGAAATACAGAGAACAAAGTGAAGGTTGATGGAGGGACGTGGGGGAAAATGTAAAATGGATGATGGGCACTGAGGAGGGCACTTGTTGGATGAGCACTGGGTGTTGTATGTAACCAATGCATCATAGGAATCTATCCCCCAAAACCAAGAGCACACTGTATACACTGTATGTTAGCCAACAGGACAATAAATTATATTTAATAAATAAATAAATAAATAATAAATAACAGGCTCATTAGATATTTACTTGAATGAATAAATGTAGATTATTTATTTGAGCAATGCAGGAGTAACCTGGTGCGATTTTGATTCTCTGTTCAGAAAACATACATTGGATACACCTGGACAATAATTTTAAACATAAGAAATTTGTATTTCCTGTTGTGTAGAAGTATATAGGATTTCCCTACAAACACATCATGGCCAAATTTACTCATTTAATGCTCAGTTCCACATAATAAAACACAACAACATAAGCCCATATATTAAGTTATTATTAACTACTGATATCCCCAATGAGAATGCATTTACTGAATCTTCTTTTACAGGATGGATACCTGAAAGCAGCTGCTTGAAATATGAATCTCAATGAGGCAAAGCTTTGACATGAAAGTGGGGGGAAATTTCCTGGGCACCTCTCTTATGGGATTTTGGGGGAAAATGTAAATTGGAGTACAGGGAGCCTTAATACTCCTGGGAGGGGCAGAAATGGACAGTGACAAGTGTCACTGAGAAAGGTAGGGTACTTTATAACTTGCTTACAAAGACTGGCTCATATGTGCCTCTCTGTTTGTGGCTGTTGCTTGGGCAAGTCACGTATATCAACCGTCAGAGAACAGAAGCAGCAGGGTTAGAGAGCTGGTTGGTGAATTAGTAAGGAAAGTTTATTTGAAGCGGGGAGAAGCAGAAATTGCTCAAAGAGATCACTAAGATAAACCCTAAGGCAGATTCTGAAGGCTGAGTGCTGTGAAGCACACGGGGCTGGACAGGCTGATCAGGCTGGCAAAGAAACAAATACCGCAGATCATTCCCTCTGGGCTCCATCCATGACCCAAAGCACCACAACAGGACTTATATATAAAGTATATATAAACTGAATTTATATTGAGTTCCAGAAAAAGCTTCTTTATACTGCTACTACAGGAAACCTCTGCCTAAGCAGTCCCAACATGGCTTTAAAATACTTTTATTTGCCTAAATATAAGGTGAAAAAAAATGACATCTTTGTTTTTTAAACTTCTTAACTCCTTATTTGGATAATTCAAAGTGCAAAGAGCAGAAGTAATGCTTTTAAATGAATGTGTTACTGTTAAAGTTCAGCATAACAATAGATGTTCAACATAAAATACCAGTCAAACATCTGTCCAAAACTATAGAATGTACAACACCAAGAGTGACCCATAATATAAATTATGGACTCTGATATGTGAATGTAGGTTCCCCAATTGTGACCAAGGTACCACTCTGGTGAGGTTACTTATAATGTGGGAGGCTACGTATTTGTAAAGGCAGAAGGTGTATGGGAAATCTCTGCACCTTCCCCAGTTTTCCTGTGATCACTAGATTACTGTAAAAAAAATAAGTTTTTATTTTAAAACACACACAAAAATACTATGTAACAGATCCTTCTTGGTTTTGAAGATGGAGCATTTCAATATAGTATGGAAAACAAAGGGAGTTAAGGCTGGGGGGGGGCGTTTCAAAGGTAATATAATTGCGTCTAGCATAAAGACAAATAAAATCTGTACAACAAGGCAATATTGTTGAGAAACTGCAAATTGGACATATTTACATTTCATTTTGGTTTTATTTGGTATATTTGGAAATATGCTCTCTAATTAGAGAGTTATGAGCACATGATCTATATTAGATATTTCCTATAAATGCCTCTGTTAACAAATTGATTATTAAGCGAAAGAAGAAAGTACATGTAAATAGGCCTGCCAGGATGTTTTCCTTCAAAATGTTGCCAATTCTAGCTTCTTATGACACTTCTCTCTACAGGTGGAATCCTTCCTGACTTTGTGCAAGGCGGTAATGAGAAATCACACAGCAGTAACAACATTCATCCTGCTGGGATTAACAGATGACCCCAAAATACAAGTTCTGCTTTTTGTATTTTTGTTTCTCACCTACATGTTGAGTGTGACTGGAAACCTCATCATTATCGCCCTCACACTTTTGGATTCCCATCTTAAAACTCCCATGTATTTTTTCCTCCGGAATTTCTCTTTCTTAGAAGTCTCATTCACCACTGTCTGCATTCCCAGATTCCTGTATATGATGACAACTGGAGATAATACTGTTACCTACAATGCTTGTGTAACCCAATTATTTTTTGTTGTCCTCTTTGGAGCAACAGAATTTTTTCTCCTTGCTGCCATGTCCTATGACCGCTACGTGGCCATTTGTAAGCCCCTGCACTACACAATCATCATGAACAACAGAGTCTGCACTACCCTCATTCTCTGTTGTTGGTTTGCTGGCCTCTTAGTCATCCTTCCACCTCTTGGCATAGGCCTCCAGCTCGAATTCTGTGACTCAAATGTGATTGATCACTTTGGCTGTGATGCATCTCCTATGTTGCAGATAACCTGCTCAGACACAGTGTTAATAGAGAGAATTGTTTTGACTTCTGCTGTGCTGACACTCATTATTACTTTAGTGTGTGTAGTCCTCTCCTACACATACATCATTAAGACCATTCTACGATTCCCTTCTGGCCAACAAAGGAAAAAAGCCTTTTCCACCTGTTCTTCCCATATGATTGTGGTTTCCATCACTTATGGCAGCTGTTTCTTCATCTACATCAAGCCTTCAGAAAAGGAAGGAGTAGCTACTAATAAAGTAGTGTCTGTGCTCACTACTTCCATTGCCCCTTTGCTTAACCCATTCATTTATACACTTCGAAACAAACAAGTGAAAGATGCCCTCAAAGACACAGTAAAACGGATTGTATTTCTCACAAAGAAGTGAGAGACTATTGCTCTTTGAGGCTAAGTTGAATTAAATTCGAGCAACATTCCTGAATTTGCCAAATACATGGTTTAAGTTAACTAGAGTCTTTCCTTTAAACCAATTTATCCACCAAAATGTTTTTCTACTGCCTATCTGGAGATTTTTTGACTATACTGTACCCCGAAACACGATGTGACTACAGAGAAAAAGAAAAAGACTTCCGAGTACTGACTCTGTACTACTGACATTGCCAATGACAGTGTTTAAACATAAACTCGAGCAAAACAAGACTGAATTTCAGGGGACAACAAATAAGTCCTGGTCAGTAACTTCGTCAATATCCAGACTTACATTTTCCCTTGGTTTAAGAATAATGTTAGTGAGGGGTGAGCGAAATGGGGGCGAGGGTCGTGTTGGTGGTGGGTGGTAACGAGACTTGTGGTGGCGATCCCTTCTTAATGTATACAGATGTCCATTAAATGCTGTGGACCTGAAACTTATATAGTGTTACATACCAACTTTACCTGGGGTTTAAAAAAAGATGAATGTTAGAGATTAGGAAACTTGATCAAAACAGCAAAAATAATACTAATTTGAGAAGAGCATTTGCTTGCTTAGCATAGACTGACTACTGAAGATAAAATCCATGTACAGTGTAAAAAATATAGAATAAGGGGGACATATGGGAGGAAAAGTAACAGTCATTTAGGTACCTTGAACCAAATAACTGGAATTCTTCCTATTAAAGGGTAAAAACAATAATTGTGAAAGTAAAGTTGTATGCTCTCATAGTGCATATACAATCATTTTCTATGTTTATTAAACATTATCCAGTTGCACAAATGTATTTTTTCATTGTGTGCTCTTTATTTTTAATTGTTCATACAAGGTAATAGCTATCATATAAGTTTCTTTTATATTTCAAAAATATTCAGGGAAAATAGAACATTTTTTTCCAAGCATTTCTTCTATTTTCACTTAAAATTTCTAGAAACCCTACAAAATCCGACTAAATGTTGCCTAGCTTCCCTCCTGATAATTAATTTAAGCATACATCTATATGATGTATGTATTTACTTAGTAGTTGCGTTGATCACTTTGCCTGACTTGTGAAACTTTAGCAAGCAGAATTTGTATATGAATTTCATTGTTTGCATTGGATAATGATAAAGGATAATGATTGTAGATTTGAGGTCCCTGAGTGGCCCAATCGGTTAAGCATCCAACTTCTGCTGACGTCATGATCTCACAGTTCTTAAGTTCAAACCCCGTGACGGGCTCTGAGTTGACAGATCAGAGCCTGGAGCCTGCTTCAGATTCTGTGTCTCCCTCTCTCTGACCATACACCACTTGGTTCTGTCTCTCTCTCTCTCTCTCAAAAATAAACAAACAGTAAAATAAGAAGAAAGGAATGGGAAGAGGAATAGGAAGAAGAATATTGTAGATTCAAAAAAATACCATGCCTGACTTGCCATTTAAGAACCTAGTGCAGGGTGCCTGGGTGCCTCATTCGGTTGAGTGTCCAAGTTCATTGCAGGTCATGATCTCACAATTCCTGAGTGAAGTCCTGCATCAAGCTCTATGCTGACCGCTCAGAGACTGCTTTGGCTTCTGTGTCTCCCTCTTTCTGTCTGCCCTTCCCCCAATCATATTCTGTCTCTCTATGTCTCTCTATTGCTGTCTCACTCTCTCTCTCTCAAAAATAAATAAACACTAAAAAAAATTTTTAAAGAAGCAAGTGCCTCTGCATATGTTCAATATTAGAAATTCAGTAGGTTCATGAAAGAGATACTCTCCTCTTGTTCACTTACTCACTTAAGACGAAATGAAAAACGATTGATTATATCAGATCTTTGGAGTTGAAGTTAGTGCATCAAATAACTGAGGTCATGCATGGACCCAACTCTAGTTCTGAAACATAACTCAAATATTGAAATTGATCATGACTTTTTACTTTGGCCAGTTTGAACAATGAAAATGTTCAGATCTTTTCTGAACTTAATTTTACGTGTATGTTCCCATCACATGGAAATGGCAAATTTTTATGCCAACTACTCTCTCTCAACTCTTCCTTCTAGATTCCATTTCAGTCACTCAGTAGTATCAGTTTCTTCCATCAAAAATCCTTGTTTACATCTCAGAAAAAAAAGTTCTTGATTACACCTCATATTCCTGTCATACTTCTAATCTAAAATTTTCTCTCTCAAGCAGAATCATCTTGACAACAACCAATGATATTTTATTTTTAATCTCTTCTCTGTATTAGTCATCCTAAGCAATATTGCAATATGTATTATCCTAAAGCACTATTTTAAATAGTTCACTGCTGGCTTTAATTCTTCTAGAACCTTCAAGTTTTTAATTTTGAAACTCATTTTCTTAACAATCAAGAGTTGCCAAAGTCTCTGTTCAACTGCACTAATCCAACATTTTCTGTGACTCCTCAACATTAACTTTAATTCAAAAGTCTAAGCTTTTCACATGATAGTTGCCTACCTGAAATACCCTTAATTTCCCCCTATTCAAACATATTTATACCCTATTCAAACAAGTGATTTTTCAGAGCCCAGCTCAAAACCAACTTCCATTTCTGTCCCCTCAGGCTTTCTTCCCCAAATGATCTTCTATTTCCACATACCCCATTCCTGTTAATTCCACATATTTTGTCATTATTCCCCGATTGGTTTGCTTTGTTTATGTTCTATGTTTCATCTTGTCTCTATAATTCTCCAAGGGCAAATATCTTTGACAAAGAAAGTATTTTAAAATTTTCTTAATAATAAATGCCAGTTTACCACTTCTACATTAGGTGTCAGTTGTACAGATCTGACTGCTGCCTAAGCTGAACTCTTTTTATAAGTCTCATATAGTTCAATAATATATGATAGTAGATGCTTTTAATATTTATACATTATTTCCTCAGAGGTTGATTTAACGTTGCTCCAACAGTTCTAATGAAACCACATTCTCCCTTCCTGATTAGATATAAACTAATTTAGTATCACTTAATATCACTTAAGCCTCACACTATAATTATTCATACTATTTCTTCTGCTTCCATCCAAGACCTGTTATCATTTTTTTTAGTTATTCATTCATCAATTACTGAATAACTACTATGAGCCAGATACTCTTTATGAAAAGATAGGACAAAATTTATGACCTCCTGGAAGTTGTATTCCAGCCTCACAAAGGAAAAAAGATGATGCTTATCTGTAAATAGGACCTCCCAAATTCACTCTACCTCTTAGTCTCTAGTGCCCTTCTTTAAGTATGGTCTTCTTGGAAAATAAAAATAAATATAATCACATTGATGAGGAAAGTCAAAAGGACAGAGAAAGCAACCAAAAGAGCTTCCAATGGCCAAAGTTGAAACTATTCAGGTAACAAAATAAATAAAATAGTATTAGATAACAACCCAAAGTACAAAATAAATACCTAAGAATTTATATGGATATAAATAAATGATTGAATAAACTAATAAATAAGGGAAAAGAGACAAATCTTCTGCACAGAAGTATTCCAAATAATTTAAGAGATACTCCACAACTTTACATTGGAAAAACTGACAGTCTTTTAGTCAGGTGACCTAGATCAACAGCAACCATCCTAAGTCATGTTGATAGTATATATGCTTGACATGATGTGATAAAAATGCTGCTTTCCTTCTGTGGTCTTCTTCCCAAGAGCATCAGACAAATTCTTGTAGTGGGTAATCCTATAGAATATCTGACCAACAATCTTTATAACTGGTAAGGTCTTCAAATATAAGGAAAATCAGAGAAACTGTCACAGTGGGGATCCTAAATATAACATGACAACTAAATGTAATGTTGTATCCTAAATTGGGTCCTGGATATGGAAAAAAACATATTGAAATGTGAACTCAGAAAATATTAACAAACTCTGGATTTTATTTAATAACAATATATCCGTATTGGTTCATTAACTGTAACAAATGCATCAAACGAATGTAACATATTAATAATAGGGGAAACTGGACATATGATGTATGGGAACCAGCTACATCACCTTCTCAATTGTTTTGTAAATCTAAAACTGTTCAAAAAATAAGGTCTATTAAAAAATTAAATACCAATAATCCTCAAGTTAAATGACAACTATTTTCTCCATGCTGAAAAAATGTACTGCTATTTAAATGATGGACTTGAAAGAAAATTTAAACATCTCTTTTACAAGCTACTCCACAAAAGAATGCCATTCAACACCATTGTTCCATTTCTCTCATTCTTTTCTTTAGCCTGCTGATGACCTGTGTTCAGTCTCCTGTTGCAATTTCCACACCATATTCAAATTTCTGTTCTTAAAGATAGCAACAAAAGATCTTTATTAGTCTCTCAGAACCAGGACCCCCAGGGAATTGTCAGCACAATTGATCCCAAAGTGGCTGCTCTGAAGAGAGAAAAATATTTGTTGCTTTGGATATTAAACAACCTCCAAAAGGGGTGCCTGGGTGGCTCAGACTGTTAAGCGTCAGACTTTGGCTCAGGTCATGATCTCACAGTTTGTGGGTTCGAGCCCTGCCTTGGGCTCTGTGCTGACAGCTAGCTCAGAACCTGGAGCCTGCTTCTGATTTTGTGTCTCCCTCTCTCTGTGACCCTCTCCTGCTCACATCTCTCTGCCTTACAAAAATAAATAAAAAACATTTAAAAAATTTAATTTAAAAAAACCACCACAAAAACAAAATAGCTCCAGAGAAAGGTAAAGTCTCTTGCTCAAGTCATCATTTCTCCTAAGAAGAGAAAGTTCTGGAAATTCTCTAGCCTTCAACACATGTTTTGTATATAATTTAATAAATAGTTGAATATATGTATGTCCCACATTTTGCTGTGCAGTATACAAAATACAACAAAGTAAGTCTACACCAGGACAACAAAATAATATATAAAATATACAGCTGTGAAAAGTTCACAATACAAGAAACTGTGCAAGGGAACATACCTTGAAGTACAAAGATCAAGTGTACCATGAATACAGAAAGGAGTTCCCTGTAGTCAAGTGAAATAGTAATTGCATTTCTGCTATTTACTATGTGCCAGGCATCATTCTAAGAAATATATACAGTAATTATAGGATCTATTAAAACCCTTATATATTATATCTTATTACGATCAATATAGTAGTAGTAGTAACAAACCACCATTATCATTCTTGTATTGTAAATAAGGAAACTCAGGCACAGAACCTAAAACACACAACAAAGAGATAGAAAAGCCGAGATCTGGAGGCACCTGGTAGCTCAGTCAGTTAAGTGACTGACTTTGGCTCAGGTCATGATCTAACAGTTCATGAGTTTCAGCCCTGCATTAGACTCTGCTGTCAGTGCAGAGCCCTCTTTGGATCCTCTGTCCCCCTCTCTCTCTGCCCTTCCTCCATTCATGCTCTCTCTCTCTCTCTCTCTCTCTCTCTCTCTCTCTTTCTCTCTCTCTCTCTCTTTCTCTCTCTCTCTCTCTCTCTCTCTCTCTCTCTCTCGCCTTATCAAAAAATAAACATTTTTTAAAAAGGAATAAAAAAAAGTAAGCTATGAACCCAGGTAATCTGGATCCAGAGTCCATATAGGACCAGAACACAATACAGTTATCCATTCTGGCAGGCCCTGTGAAGAGACAGAACTCTCTTCACACCCAGAACAATAATTAAAAAGGTGAAAAAATAAGCAGAGAGCAACAACAAGAACAACAAAACAAAAACAAAAACAAACAAACAAATTGGACTAAACAGATTAATGAGAATATGTTTCAAAACTCTTGGGTAAATCTTTCTACATAAACAAAATCCCTGAGCAAAATGTCTAAAGCAGATATAAAAATTAGAAATAATTAATGATATTTGCTGATTGATTTTAAGGAAAACAGAAATAATTAGTGAAATTTACTGATTTGTTAATATGAAGTGAGAGGAAAGCAATGTCTAAGTCACTCGTAGAGTTTAAATTTAGGTGACTGGAAATACACTGCTCTTGACATAAACAGACAACAGAGAATCATAAGCCCTTCAATTTTATTCTTCAAAATTGTTTTAAGCTTATTTTAAATTTAAAAAGCCAGTTATTAAATCCTCCTTGAACGCAAAGCATGTTACAATTTTGATTGGGACTGTGAGGACTCTACATAACAATTTGGGGGGAATTGTAATCCTAACACTATTAAGTCTTCTGATCCATAAACATGTTCCATGTCTCCATTTATATTTTTTAAATATTTTTTATTTATTTTTGAGAGACAGAGAGAGAGAGAGCACGAGAGCAGGGGAGGGTCAGAGAGAGAGGGAGATACAGAATCTGAAGCAGTCTCCAGGCTCCGAGCTGTCAGCACAAAGCCTAATGTGGGGCTTGAACCCACGAACTGTGAGATCATGATCTGAGCCAAAGTTGGAAGCTTAACTGACTGAGCCACCCAGGCGCCCCCCATGTCTCCATTTATTGAGGCCTTCTGTAAAACTCCTACCATGATTTATAGTTTTAAGCATTCAAAAATGCCACTTTTGTTAGATTTATTCCTAAGTAATTTATGTTTTATGTGATTTTATGTAATCTGTGCTTTTTATTTTTAAATTCTAATTGTGCATTGTTACAGATTATAATTAATATTTATATATTGACCTTGTAGGTTGTTACTGTCCTAAGCTCACTTATTAGTTTTAGTATCTACTTCATATTTCCCTTTGATTTGCTATATTGATGATCATGTCATCAGAAAATAAAAACTATTTTAATGCTTCATTTCCATTTGGCATGGCTTTTGTATTTTCCTGCACTAATTAAGTCCATTATCACAATGTTGAATAGAAATGGTGAGAGAACACAACCATATCTTGTTCCTAAATCACAAGGGGGAAGTCATGCAGTCTTGGGTCGTTGAGTATGATGATATGGGTGTTTTTTAGATGTCTTTATCATAAGGCTAGTGGTGGTGTTGTTTTCATTTATTATTGTAATTTCAGTTGCCTCTCCTAGAGATTCTCAACAGGGAATAGCTACCTGACTATCTCCCTTTTTCCACCAGACTCTGCCTCTGAATATGCTGGGAACCTCTTAGCACATGCCAAGAACTCTTCACTGTTTAAATATTTATTTGTTGTCAACAAATGGAGCTGTTATCGTAAATGTGAATGATGTACTCATGCCTGTTTTCCTGATTCAGCATGTTATACTCTTGTAAAATAAAAATAAAACCCAAATATGAAAAAAATAATCTCTTTTTAGCTTGCTAGAGTTTGAAAATGAATGTGTGTTGCATTTTGTCAGATGCTCTTCCTATATTTATATATTTAAAAAATATTTTCTGGATGCTACACACAGAGGGAGGAGCCAAGATGGCGGAGAGGAAGGAAGCTTTGTAAGCTTCGTCTGCCCCATCTATCGATCAGGGAAGAACATTACTCTCATCTGCAAGAGTGAAGGAGAAAACACGGACTCCAGAAAGAAGACAACCTCAAAGATACCTGAGTGAGTGAGTGCAAACTGGGGAGACAGGAAAACGGGCCAGCCCGAGTAGGGCAGGGGAGGTGGGAGCCCCAGCCCAACACAGGGCAAGCGCACAGAGCCCGAGGGACAAAGGGAAGAGACCCAGAGACTGAAAACTCTCATAGTACTGTCTCTGGGGAAGACATAAAGAACGTTTAATTGCGCTTGGAGATTGAAACTCTCACTCCATATATAACTGCTGGGTTCCCAAATACCGAACCCAGGTGGCGCAAGGAAAAGAACAGCTTCCAGCCCTGCACCATCTCGGGGTGGAGGGGGGGAGTCAGCGGCCAGGCAGCGGCAGCGCCAGGGGCGCTCACTTCCACGATGGTTTTTGGAGTGGGAGCATGCACCTCATTTACACAGCACATCTCGCCCCCAGCATTGGCCGCGCGAATCCTGAATCCCGGGTGACAACAGGGAAAAAATAGTCCCCACCCCTGCGTGATCCCAGCAGGGAGTTGGCGGTGGTGGAGGCCTGGGCACATACTCAGGCTGAAGGAGCTCCCATCTCATTTCTGGCAGCACCCGGCGCCTTGGACAATAGCTGCGCAAAGCCAAGAGAAACTCATCCCACTCCCAACGCGATTGCGATCCCGGCTCCAAGCTGGGAATCCTCAGTTGTGTCTGCGACAGCATGCACTTCACTTCCTGCTGTGCATCTCACCTCAGGCGGCACACCTCGCATCAGGCAGGAGCAGCCAAAATCCCTGCCTGAGCCAAGACAAACTGATCCCTCCCCCTAAGAAGCCAGCCACCAAAGTAAATACATCACATCTGTGGTAGCATAAAAGTACAGGACTAGAACTTTGAACTGAGGTGGACCTGGAAAATACAACTTGGCTCAACCATGGCACAAGGAGATTGGGTGGCCTACACTGCGTAGCTCCACTAGAGCTTAGCGGGCCACAGTTCAACTCTCTGCAGACACCAAGGTGGAGCCTCTGAGAGCAGCCTGCAAGACCTACCACACCAAAACACGCCTATCCACTAGGGGAAGCTGCTGCTTTTTTTTTCTTTTTCTTTTTTTCTTCATTTTTTTTCTTTTTTCTTCTTTTCTTGTACTTATTTTTTATTTTTATTACCTTATTTCCTTAAATTTTACTCCTTATTTTCCTTTCTCCTTTCTCCCCTTTTTTACCTTCTTGCATTCCAGATATATTCTCCTGTAACTCAACCTTACCTCTCCCCCCAACTGGTCATACACTTTTAGACTGTCCACTGTCCTTTGTTGTCACTGACCCCCTTTATTTTTTTTCTTCTTCTCTTCTTTTCATCTCTTTCCTTTCCATTTTCTTTCTTTTCTTTCTGCCTGTTAATGTGTTTGGTTGTTTGATTTGTCTGTGTGTTTGTGTGCTTCTGTTCCCTCTGTGTTTGTCTGTCTGTTTTCCTTCTCAGGGCTACACCAAGAAACAAGCCAAAGTGTGCATGACAGCGAGTCCCAAATATTGCTGACTAGGGAAATAAAATATTCAAAGGCACAAGAAGAGAAACTGAGAGACACCATTAAAAGAATATTTCCTGAAACGACAGGCCCTGGACAGTCAATAAGCCTCCTTTAACAGAGAAATATTAACAGGTACACAGTGCACAATGAACTTTCTAAAGGTGACAAAAGACAGAAAACTATCCAAAATGACAAAATGAAGGAACTCTCCCCTGAAGTATCTCCAGGAGGACTCACAGTCACAGAACTGCTCAAGATAGATCTAGACAATATACAAGATAAAGAATTTTAAAAACTTGTCATAAAATTAATCGCTGGGGTTGAAAAAAGTATCAAAACAGCAACTGATAGAATTACTAGACACTTTGAAAATAGGTGTGATGAGTTAAAAAAAGGCTATAGATGAGGTGAATAACAAATTTGAGGCAGCCCTCTCAAGGATTGATGAGACAGAGAGAAGAATAGGTGAATTAGAAGATAAACTTAGAGCAAAAGAGGAAGCTGAAAAAATGAGAGAGAAATTGATCCAGGAGCAGGAAAGGAGAATTCGAGACCTGAGTGATACAATCAAATGAAACAACATCCTTATCATAGGAATTCCTGAAGTGTAAGACAGAGAGAAAGGTCCTGACGGGATACTAGACCAAATTATAACTGAGAATTTCCGAAATCTGGGGAAAGAAATAGACATTCAAATTTAAGAGGCACAAAGAACCCCCTTTAGATGTAATTTGAATCAGCCTTTGACACGACATATCATAGTGAAACTGGCGAAATATAAAGATAAAGAGAGAATTCTGAAAGCAGCTAGGGAGAAAAAGGTCCTAATGTACAAAGGGAAACCTATCAGAGTGGTTACAGACCTATCTAATGAAACTTGGCAGGCCAGGAAGGAATGGCAGGAAATCTTCAATGTGATAAACAGAAAAAACATGCAGCCATGAATCCTTTATCCATCAAGCCTGTCATTCAAATTAGATGGAGAGATAAAGGTGTTCCCAAATAAACAAAATATGAGAGTATTCATGACCACCAAACCAACCCTACAAGAAATCCTAAGAGGGACTCTATGAGGGAAATGTTGCAAAGATTACAAGGTGCCAGAGACACCACTATAAACATGAATTCTAGGGAGAACACAGTGACTCTAAACCCACAATTTTCAAAACTAACACTGAATGTAAATGGACTGAATGCTCCAAACAAACGACCCAGGGTAGCAGAATGGATAAAAAAACAAAATCCATCGATTTGCTGTCTACAAGAGACTCATTTCGACCTGAAGATACCTTCAGGTTGTAAGTAAAGGGATGGAAAAATATCTATCATGCAACTGGAAGCCAAAAGAAAGCCAGAGTAGCCAAACTTATATAGGACAAACTGGACTTTAAAGTAAAGGCAGTAACAAGAGATGAAGAAGGATATTATATAATAATTACAGGGTCTCTCCATCAGGAAGAGCTAACAATGATAAATATCTATGCACCAAATTCAGAAGCGCCCAAATACATAAAACAATTAATCACAGACAGAAACAATCTTATTGACAAAAATGTGCTAATTGCAGGGGACTTTAATACTCCACTGACAGCAATGGATAGACCAACCAGACAGAAAATCACTAAGGAAACAATGGACCTGAACGACACATTGGAAAACATGGAACTGATTGCTATATTTAGAACTCTGCATCCTAAAGATAAGAAATTCACCTTCTTTTCGAGTACAAATGACACATTCTCCAAGATAGATCACACACTGGGGCATAAAGCAGCCCTCCATAAGTTTAAAAGAATAGAGATCATACCATGCACACTTTCAGATCACAGTGCTATGAAACTTGAAATTACCCACAGGAAAAAGTCTGGGAAACCTCCAAAAATGTGGAGGTTAAAAACCACCCTACTAAAGAATGATTGGAATAATCAGGCAATTAGAAAGACATTAAAAAATATATGGAAACCAACAAAAACGAAAATACAACAATCCAAATTCTCTAGGACACAGCAAAGGCAGTCTTAAGAGGAAAGTATATTGCAATCCAGGCCAATCTCAACAAACTAGAAAAAGCGCTAGTAAAAAGTTTAACAGAGCACCCTAAACCCAGCAGAAGAAAAGAGATCATAAAGATCAGGGCAGAAATAAACAATATAGAATCCAAAAGAACAGTCAAGCAAATCAATGAAACCAAGAGTTGGTTCTTTGACAAAATAAACAAAATTGATAAACCTCTAGCCAGCCTCCTCAGAAAGAAAAGAGAGCACCATAGACAAAATCATGAATGAAGAAGGATCTATTACAATCAATCCCTTAGAAATACAAGCAATCATCAGAGATTACTATGAAAAATTATATGCCAACAAACTGGACAACACAGAAGAAATGGACAAATTACTAAATGCACATGCACTGCCAAAATTCAAACGGGAAGAGAGAAAAAGCATGAATAGACCAATAAACAGTGAAGAAATCGAAACTGTTATCAAAATCTCCCAACGAATGAGACCTCAGGTCCAGATGGCTTCCGAGGGGAATTCTACCAGACACTTAAAGCAGAGATAACATCCGTTCTTCTCAAATTATTCCCAAAAATAGAAATAGAAGGAAAACTTCCAAACTCATTCTATGAAGCCAGCATCACCTTGATACACAAACCAGACAGAGACCCAGCCAAAAAAGAGAACTACAGACCAATATCCTTAATGAATACAGATGCAAAAATACTCAACAAGATGCTAACACAGCGAATTCAAAAGCATATAAAAAGAATTATCCATCATAATCAAGTGGGATTCATTCCTGGATTACAGGGCTGGTTCAATATTTGCAAATCCATCAGTGTGATCCATCACATTAGCAAAAGAAAGGATAAAAACCAAACGATCTTGTTGATAGATGCAGAAAAAGCATTTGACAAAATACAGCACCCTTTCTTAATAAAAGCCCTTGAGAAAGTCGGAATAGAAGGAACTTAACTAAACATTATAAAAGCAGTCTATGAAAAGCCCACAGCCAATATCATCCTCAATGGGGAAAAACAGAGAGCTTTTCCCTTGAGATCAGGAACACGACAGGATTGTCCACTCTCACCACAGTTGTTTAACATAGTGCTGGAAGTCCTAGCAACAGCAATCAGACATCAAAAGGAAATAAAAGGCATCCAAATTGGCAAAGAAGAAGTCAAACTTTTACTTTTTGCAGATGACGTGATACTCTACATGGAAAACCGGGCAGACTCCACCAGAACCCTTCTAGAACTGCTCAATGAATTCAGTAAAGTTGCAGGGTACAAAATCAATGTACAGAAATCAGTTGCATTCCTATACACCAAAGATGAAGCAGCCGAAAGAGAAATCAAGAAACTGATTCCATTCACGATTGCACGAAAAACCATCAAATACCTAGGAGTAAACCTAACCAAAAATGTAAAAGACCTATATGATGAAAACTATAGAAAACTTATAAAAGAGATCGAAGAAGACACCAAGAAATGGACAAATGTTCCCTGTTCACGGATCAGAAGAATAAACATTGTGAAAATGTCATTACTACACAAAGCAATCTACACATTCAATTACAATCTCCTTCAAAATTACATCAACATTCTTCTCAAAGCTAGAACAAACTATCCTCAAATTCGTATGGAACCACAAAACACCTCGAATAGCTAAAGTCATATTGGAGAAGAAAACCAAAATGAGAGGCATCACAATCCCAGACTTTAGCCTCTACTACAAAGCTGTCATCATCAAGAGAGTATGGTATTGGCACAAAAACAGACACATAGACCAATGAAATAGAATAGAGAACCCAGAACTCGGCCCACAAATGTACGGTCAATTACTTTTGACAAGCAGGAAAGAGTATCCGATGGAAAAAAGACTGCCCCTTTAGTAAGTGGTGCTGGGAGAACTGGACAGCAACATCAGAAGAATGAAACTAGACCACTTTCTTACACCATACACAAAAATTAACTCAAAATGGCAGAAGTACCTGAATGTGTGACAGGAAACTATCAAAATCCTCGAGGAGAAAGCAGGAAAAAACCTCCTAGACCTACACCGCAGCAATTTGCTATGTGACACATCACTAAAGACAAGGGAAATAAAAGCAAAACTGAACTCTTGGGACCTCAACAAGATAAAAAGCTTCTGCACTGCAAAGGAAACAATCAAGAAAACTAATAGGCAGCTGACAGAATGGGAAAAGATAGTTGTAAATGACATATCAGATAAAGGGCTAGTATCTAAAATATACAAAGAACTCACCAAACTTCACATCCACAAAACAAATAACCCAGTGAAGAAACAGGCAGAAGACATGAACAGATACTTCTCCAAAGAGGACATCCAGATGGTCTACAGGCACATGAAGAGATGCTCAGTGTCACTCATCATCAGGGAGACTCAAATCAAAACCACACTGAGATACCACCTCACACCAGTCAGAGTGGCTAACGTGAACAAATCAAGAGACTATAGATGCTGGCGAGGGTGTGGAGAGATGGACACCCTCCTACACTGTTGTTGGCCATGTAAACTGGTGCAGCTGCTGTGGTAAACAGTATGGAGGTTCCTCAAAAAACTATCCATAGAACTCCCTTATGACCCAGCAATAGCCCTGCTAGGGATTTACCCAAGAGATAGAGAAATGCTGATGCATAGGAGCACATGTACCCCAATGTTCATAGCAGCACTGTCAACAATAGCCAAAACATGGAAAGAGCCTAAATGTCCATCACCTGATGAGTGGATCAAGAAGATGTGGTATATATACACAATGGAGTACTACATGGCAATGAGAAAGAATGAAATCTGGCCATTTGTAGGAAAGTGGATGGACCTT